>JNET01031263.1:0-13102 GCA_000697455.1 Basidiobolus heterosporus B8920 | reverse complement strand
ATTTTCAACCAAGTTTAGCCAACGAGTTGAAGAAAAGGGGGAATCTTCTATGGATCGCGAGATTCCTATCATCTCTGGTATCAATTCGCGATCACAAACATACCTAGAACCAAACTATTCTTCACATTCACATTCACATTCACACTCGCACTCGCACTCACGCTTGCATCCAAACCTACACCCATTGAAGCAATCACAGACTGATCACTCAATCGATTACTCTTTTTCCAATCATTTCACACCTAAACACATCAACAAATCCTCTATCTCCGGACCATTTGCACCACGTCTCTACGCCACTTACGCCCAAGATGAAACCCCGGATCCCCATTTACTGAACCTACCTGAAATCCATTCACCTTCCGATTTATCCACTGATGTGGACATCAACTCCTCACATCCTGATTACCATTCAGTTTCTATAGATTTCAAAATCTCTCCTGCCTTGTACTCTACCACCCACCCTAATGAAGATTCACCACCCTCCAAGTCGACCTTAGAGAAATAGACCACTCCCCACCCACCACTAATCTATTCCCGTCTCCGTCTCTGTCTTCGTCCGCATCAACATTGGATTCCTTTTTTGTCAATTTTTTATTAATTATTATAAAAAAAATGCTACGTAGAGTTTCTCTATATATTCACAGTTCTAACGATGAAATAGGTAAAAATGTTGAGTTCAAAAAATCATAGAGGAAGAGATTCTTTATAAGCCACCAAGTAATTTGAGTGCTAATGCTTCTTGATCTTCCAAAGTTGCTGGTTCTTCCACTTCTAAAATCTTTTGTCGTTTGGATGGTGGTCCAGTGCGTTCCAAGCTTCCCTTGGTACCACGTTTGTAGGATTTGGAGGGTTGTTCCTCTTCACTCTCCGACTCCTCACCCTCACTCTCACTCTCACCTTCGGCCGAGTTTTCTTCATTACTCTCATATTCCTCTGAATCATCCTCACCACCGCCTAAAGTGACAATAGCTTCCTCACTATCTTCTCCCTCTTCTAAAGCTCTAGCTTTAAGTTTCTTTTCCAGCTTCTTGGCACGGCGTTTCTCACGTTCAAGTTGTCTATCGGTAAGATCAGCTTGCTTCATGACTTCAAGGGTTTGGTTAAGATACTCCTTTTGCTTCTCCTTCACATCACCTTCCTTCATGAAAGTTTCTAGTGATTCGAGTTCGTAAACAGGATGAGCCTAAAGTATGCCAAGTTAGCTTAGGAAATGCAAAGAAATCGGGATTCCATCAAATCTCTAGAATATACGTACCACTCCCTCATCATCGAACACCAATTTCTCATTATTAGGAATCTCTCTTAATGCCTTCTTCTTAAGCTTGAGCAATTGCTTCTTACTAAGTTCCACAACATTCTTAGGTGGCATCTGAATAATAAATGAATCCTTTCAAATTAGACATTCCTCTTGTAAACAACGATACAATGGTATCAAGATTTCTTACACCAGGTACGGTTTCAAGGTCGTGATCCCTTCTTTTAAGCGTGATAAACTCGTCTTCGTCCTGTTCACCTTCATCTTCATTATCATCTTCAATGAGTTTAGTGTAATGTTCGGAAAGAATGTTTTGGTTCTTTCGGTTGAACATTTTCTCAACTTTCGTGACAGGCTTGGCAAGCTAGATTTTAAGCAAAAGATAAGGTTGCTGTAGACTTTCCTGGAAGATACTGACTCAAAATTTTACCTTCTCTTCTTCTTCCTCCTCTTCCTCACTCTCAGACATTCCCTGTGGAGTAACAGGGGTTTGACGAACAGCATTCTTGGCTTGGGATTTCTGAAGTTACGATTAGATTATGAATTCTAATATTAATATATTGTTAAAGTAAACAATTACCTTGACGAATTTGATCTTGGGAGCACCTGGAAGACCAAGGGAAGTAGCGAACTCCTCGCCTGGAAGACTGTTCACATCGAAGATATCTTTGTTGCGCTGTAGATAAACCGATCTCATATAGGAAACAAACGCCTGTGTATCAATTGATGACATGATAAGTATCTAGCAGATTGGCCATCGTCAGACCGAGAAAAAGCTTAACCTACCTTTTGTGCTAAATATTTGATTTCAGGATCTTGGAAACAGAATGACTGGAGCTGGTTGGCAACAGACAAGGTTTTACTGGCTTTAACCTTGATTCTTTCAATGGGGACCTTTTTCTTAGTTAAGGCTTCAACCATTCCTTTCTCTTCAGAGGGTAACAAGAAAAGTAAAGCGTGTCCAGCAGAGTCATATCTGGCGGTTCTGCCTACGCGGTGAATATAAGTCTCGGCATCCTCCGGACAATCGAGCTGGATAACCCAATCAACAGCAGGGAAATCGAGACCACGAGCAGCAATGTCGGTGGCAAACAAGAAGGCTGACTTCATGGTGCTGAATTTGTTGAAGATTTCCACTCGCTTGGTCTGCTTTTGTTTTCCGTGAAGGTGCATGAGAGGAACACCTGGATGCATTTTACAGAACGTTTCAAACACGAATCGTACCTAAGACAAGGAATGGTTTAGAAGATAATAGGAGGGAGCATGGAATTCCAGGAATAATTTACTTGTTTGCAGCTAGAAAGGAATATGAGTGCTTTTGCTTGGAGATGCGATTTGATGAAAGAGAAAAGAATATCTAGCTTCTGGGGAAGTTCACAAACAAGGTAGTGTTGCTGAAGCTTCTGAGGTGTACTATGTTCAGATTTTTCATGAACTGCCACGTATTCAGGATCCTGCATAACCATTGTAGCCAATGTTAGTCTATTGCTTTGAAAAAATAGCGGTTCCAGCCACACATACCTTCAAACTAAGTCTGGCCAAATCCCGGACTGACTTAGTTTGAGTTGCTGAGAATAAGAGGGTTTGACGTTGCTTTGGAAGGTTATCGATAATAGCGTTCAATGTTTTTTCAAAGCCCATATCCAAAATTCTATCAGCCTCATCAAGAACTATTGTACAAAACAGTCAATTTAGCTCCCCGTGTGTTTGATCAAGGAGCAAAGTATCCGACTACTTACCAAGAACCTGGAGATTATCGCAGTCAAAGCCTGGTGTTTGATCCATATGTTGCAACAATCTGCCAGGAGTACAGACCAAAATGTTCATTCTATTTACTCTTTCTTGCTCAACTGTAAGGTCTTTACCGCCGATGATTAAACCAGCAGAGAACGAATGCTCTTTGCCAATTTTACAGAGAACTTGGAAAATTTGAACCGCCTATAACGTTCATGAAAGTAAATAATAACACGTATACAAGTAACCGAACAAATAAACTACATACCAATTCACGGGTAGGTGAGATTACTAAAGCTCCAAGGCCATCGAATTGACTCCACTTTTGTCTGTACAGATTTTCCAGCAATGGAACCAAGAAAGATAGAGTTTTTCCGGAACCTGTTTTAGCAGCACCCAGCACATCTTTACCGCTTAAAGCTAGTGGAATCGCTTTCTTCTGAATGTCAGTTAATTCGAGGAAGTTTGCTTTTATTAAACCTAGGTTGAAGTACTTCCAATGAGTAACGAGCCAAAAATCCAAGCTAAGCTGTAAAATAATACTCCACCATCTCGAGTTTTATTTGAAATGGGTAAATCGGCGAATTTTTTGATGTTAGAAAGATCCACCTAAAACCCGAGAAAAAGTTAGCTCACCAAAAACCTCGAGAAAACTCAACGATAAAGGAAAATACCAATGCTTTGGTTCTCTCTTCCAAGTCATTTATCTCTTCGATTTCTGTTTGACGCTTTTGCTTACGACGAGGGACAGTCCGAGTCTTTGGTTGATTTCTCTGGTTTTGTTTAGCCATGGTATAACGAGAAACTTTCAACTTTGGTAAAGAAATCCACTGTCAATAATAATGTGACCATTATTCTTAATCATTTCTTTTTTTTTATTTCCATCTTCTGTTAATCATTCTACATACAATTTGGGAGTTTTTTTTTACTATTTGATGATCGCCGCAAATCTGGATAGTCAGATTTTTTTCTTTTTTTGTGGAATTTTATCCATCATAGCATACATTGTGATTGATACCCACACAAATGTGAATGCTTAATATTCAACACTCACACAAATGTAAATGCCAAGTATATTTACATTCCATTCCATTCGTAATAAATCGAGTGCGCTAGTCCAGAGAATATGGCGAGAGAACATGATGGATTCATGTTGAATGGTATCTGTTTATTCTAAATTGATTTATCGAATTTAAAAGTGACTCGGATTAAAATGCAAATATAAGGTTGTGAACATCGAGCTATTTAGCAGTGAATGGCTTGACCATGAGCAGCCATGCAGGCTTCCTTGAAGGCTTCACTCAAGGTGGGGTGAGCGTGGCAGGTGCGAGCAATATCCTCAGAGGAGGCTCCGTACTCCATAGCAAGAACTGCTTCGGAGATCATCTCACCGGCGTTGGGACCCATGATATGGGCACCAAGGATACGATCGTTGCTGGCATCAGTGAGGATCTTGATCATACCATCAGCATCGTCATTGGTCTTGGCACGAGAGTTGGCTGAGAAGGGGAACGATCCGATCTTATAGGTAGCCCCTTCCTTCTTCAATTGGTCCTCAGTCTTGCCACACCAGGCAACTTCAGGGTGGGTATAGATAACTGAGGGAATAACATCATAGTTGACGTGGCCGTGTCCTCCAGCAATGTACTCCACCGCCGCAATACCTTCTTCTTCAGCCTTGTGGGCCAACATAGCACCGTAGGTAACATCGCCAATGCACTTGATGTGGGGATGGTTGGTCTTGAATTCAGAGTCAATCTTGACACGACCTCTCTCATCAACCTCAACACCAACATTCTCCAAGCCGAGTCCCTCAGTGTAAGGGCGACGACCAATGGAAAGAAGAACAACGTCGGCTTCAAGAGCCTCGTTCTTACCTCCTTGGGCAGCCTCAACGTTGACGACAACCTTACCGTCCTTCTTCTCAGCGTTGATGACCTTGGTGTTGAGCTTGAACTTGAAACCTTGCTTGCTCAAGGTCTTCTGGAAGGACTTGGCTAATTCGGAGTCCATACCACCACCAATGGCACCCATGTATTCAACAACAGTCACTTCGGCACCAAGACGACTCCAGACGGAGCCCATCTCGAGACCAATGACACCACCACCAATGACAATCATTTTTTCAGGGACCTTTTCCAACGAAAGAGCACCAGTTGAGGTGACAATTTGTTTCTCATCAACCTCGATACCGGGGAAGGGTGAAGGCTCGGAACCAGTGGCAATGATAATGTTCTTAGCACGAAGTTTCTCGACCTTTCCGTCCAAAGTTTGGACTTCGATATCATTGGGGCCAACAAGCTTTCCGCTACCCTTGACATAATCGACATTGTTCTTCTTGAATAAGAATTCAATTCCCTTGGTCAAGCCAGTGACTGACTTTGACTTGGCCTTCATCATGGCGCCCAAGTTCAACTTTACACCTTCGACCTCAATACCACGCTTCTTGATATCGTGTTTGGTTTGATGATAGATGTGGGAGTTATTCAAAAGAGCCTTGGATGGGATACAACCAACATTCAAACAAGTACCACCCAAAGAACCGCGCTTTTCAATGCAAGCAGTCTTTAAACCCAATTGGGCTGCTTTGATAGCGGCAACGTAGCCACCTGGTCCACCACCAATGACAACGACGTCATGTTCCTCTAGTAGGAAACTTAGTCAACAGAAACCTGGTTGGGTAGGGTACAAAACAAACAAACCTTGAGTGCTATAAAAGCGACGGTAAGAACCCAACATTACAGGGGGTCTAACGGAAGCATAGCGAGTTTGCGCCTAGTAAAAGAAAAACCGAGGCTAAAGTAAGTCTTCAGGTAAAACAATAGGGGTCGAGGGTAAGCCCCTGAAGAAGGAGGACCGAGGAATTTATTGGCCACAAATAAATAAGGAACTTACAGCGACGAAGGAGCTCTTGTTAGCAACAAGCTTGAACATTTTTCGAAAAGAGAATGGGACAAGGAGGAACTGTACGTATTGGGTTAAGAAACCAAGCAGATTTTTATTAGAGACGAAAGAGAATGGTGGTTTGATGGCGCGGTGCCAATTTCATCAGTTGTACGAGATCCCCAAAAACAAATGAGCAAATCAGAGATTAGATCAAACAGACGTCGATGTTTGAAAAATGAGGCGTTTGACGGATCTTCCGATTGCTTCAGTTTCTCCCTCAAGTAACCAGTTGTGGTTTAGGCGATTATCTCTGCTCTTTCAAGATCTTCACCAAGCACCTCACGTGGCTCTTGTGAACACCATCTTCGAAATGTTCAGAAATTATTCTCATTCCGGGCCAAGTCGATCCCGGTGGGTTCGCTTCCCCAAAACTCCTTATCTCCAAATAGGGCAACCATCACTCCCGTTACTGAGTGGCTTGTCATTGAGGATAGTTGTTTAATTATAGTCGGGCTGGTTATTGAATGTCTAAGTCCATGATAATCTAAGCGAGGTTCTGACATATCCAACTAATCCAATTGATAGATAATCAGGCATCTTGTATCTCGCCACATCTTCAGTCTCAATTCGGTCTAAATACGGCCTTAACACATATTAGATGAATTCGATCTTCTAATGTGTGTAACCTGTGGCTTGTCAGGTATAGATTGAGGAAATGCATCATTAGTACTAGCTAAGAATCACGACAGCCAACTACAAACCTTAGCTCATCATGATTAGGCCAGTAAGTGGATCGGTATGTAGGTCAGTACGACATACGAGCACTAATAAGAATAGCACAAGATTAACTCGGAAGATAATTTTCTAGTTGCCTTGGTTACTGTTACTATAGACGCCCCAAAATCTCCCGCGATTAACTCGCTAAGAATGATTCCCCGGGTTCACCCTACCTGCTGTTTTGGTCAAGATGAGGCTTACCCTAGCCCCAGAAATACAAAGAAAAAGACTAGATAAACCAGGTGCATCCCATTCGAGAACATTGCGTCCGTTTTCTTTTTAACGTCTCTCCCATCATCCATACCTAGTCCTTGGCTATCAGCAACTAACACCTGATCCAATTTCCTCCATTTTACATATTAATTTGCCATTATGCTTCGTACCCTCGGTCGCCTTCAATCTATTGCACCAAGAGTCGCTTCAGTACGTGCTTTTAGCACTGGTTCCCCTGTCTTCCAACAGTACACTTTCAAGCTTGATGAGTCCGATTTCATCACTCACAACTGTGAGGCTCCTTCCCTTGAGGTAAGCTTCAGTAGAGATGAGCTTTTACAGATGTACTCCGAGATGAACACTGTTCGTCGTCTCGAGATGTCTGCTGATGCTATGTACAAATCCAAAATGATCCGCGGTTTCTGCCATTTGTGTACAGGCCAAGAGGCTGTGGCTATTGGTATGGAAAAGGCCATCTCTAAGAAGGACCATGTTATCACCTCCTACCGTTGCCACGGATTTACCTGGATCCGTGGTGGTACTGTCAAGAGTGTCCTGGCTGAATTGATGGGCCGTAAGGATGGTATTTCCCAAGGAAAGGGTGGTTCTATGCATATGTTCGCTGACCGTTTCTATGGTGGTAACGGTATTGTCGGAGCTCAAGTTCCCCTCGGTGCTGGTCTTGCCTTTACTTCCCAGTACATTGGTGACGGTTCATGCTCTTTCAGCTTGTATGGTGATGGTGCTGCCAATCAAGGTCAAGTATTTGAAGCCTTCAACATGGCTAAACTCTGGAATCTTCCAGCTGTCTTTGTTTGCGAAAACAATCTTTATGGTATGGGTACCTCTGCTCACCGCTCTAGTGCCAGCGTTGAATACTTCAAGCGTGGAGACTATATTCCAGGTATCAAGGTAAACGGTATGGATATTCTCTCCGTATATCAAGCCTGCAAATATGCTCGTGAATGGACCACCTCTGGCAAGGGACCCATTGTTCTTGAAATGCACACCTATCGTTATGGTGGTCACTCCATGTCTGATCCTGGTACCACCTACCGTACTCGCGAGGAAGTCCAAGCCATGCGTAGTACCAAGGATCCTGTTACTGGCTTGAAGAACCGTTTGTTGAGCAATGAAATTGCTACTGAGGAAGAATTGAAGGCCATCGAAAAGAAGGCACGTAAATTTGTTGACGACGAGGCGGCCGCCGCCAAGGCCTCCCCTGAGCCAGAGGTCGCAGAGCTCTGGACCGATATTTACGTCAAGGGCACTGAGCCTAAATTCCTTCGTGGTCGTCACAGTGAAGAGATTCACAAATTCTAAGGAGTTTTCTTTTCACGTATCTTGCGTAGTTGATTCATCTTTAAGGCCACAACGCCTCTTGACACAGAAATTGCTCACATTCTAACATAGCCACATAGCATTCATTGAATGTTCTAAATCCGAAGATATCAAGTCCTGATCATATATTTTGTCCTTTGCGAACAATTCAATCCATTACATTAAAGCATACAAAATTAAGCGTATTTCGTAGTTTGTTTCCCCAATGCCCAAAAATCGCCGAATAACATGACCATGAACTCTCGACCAACTATTACCAGGAACGCTTAGCAAGTTTCATGTAGTGTTGATGACGGTAGGCGGTATTTACTGAGTATATTTTTAAAAGTTTAATCCAGTGAGTGTGGGTGGAGTCAGAGTGTTGAGGATTTCGAGAAATATTCGAGAATAATTTATGATGGACCTAAGACAGTTAAATGAATGCTAGATCTAATTTCCTTGGGGTGGATACGCAGGTGACTAGAATGGTATCATATGCATTTATGAGTGAACTGGTTTAGAATCTATTCAAGCTCATGACACCTCTGACACGGTTGTAATCCGGCAATCCTTCGATACTACCGAGCCCAACGACTGCCAATTCTTTATCCCAGAGGTAGTTATTCGCTACTCTACGAACGTCCTTGGAGGTAATTTGATCGATAGCATTGACAATCTCACTAGATTCTATACGTTTACCAACTGAGACAACTTGACTACCGATGCTTTCGGCAACTGCGACTGAGCTATCCAAACTCATACTCAAAGATGCTTTGACCTGCTGCTTGGCACGCTCCACTTCTCCTTCACTAATGGTGGTGCTGAGACGAGCCCATTCCAATTGCATGAAATAGACCAAGTCATCAATAGTGGATTTACTCTCGGTGTTGAGATACATGCCCCAAAGTCCAGTATCCTTGTAGGATAGGTTAAAGGATTCAAAGCTGTTGGCAAGCTTGTTGGTATTCACAATATGGGACAAGCGTGAAGAAAGGTGGGCAGCAGAGCCAAGGGTACGATCCCAGGAACCCATGATTGCTTGCATAACAAGCATGGTATAGTAATCGGGAGAGTAAGCAGGTGCTCCCTCAACTGCGAGAGCAATGTGGGCAGCTGGGTTAAGGTCATCACGAATTCGGATTTCTGAACCGTAGAAAGAGGGCTTGGTAGGATGAGTGACACGGGTGGATTGTTTGAGTGCATTGAAATGCTTCTCAGCAAGACGAACGAGCTCTTCATGATCAACAGCACCAGCACCAACAAGGACCATACGATTAGCAGTATAGTTATCGGCAATGAATCTAGATAAGTCATCCCGATTCAAGACACGAATATTCTCCTTTAACGCAAGTACTGGACGACCAAGATCATTTCCTTGGAAGGCGGTGGCATGCAAGTGATCAAAGACGACATTCCGAGGAACAGAGTCAGCCTCGTCTTGTTCTCTGGCCAGAATTTGACGTTGGCTTTCAATAGCTTCTTCACTTAAAGTGCAGTTCTGCACCATATCTGCAACAATCTCAACGGCGGAAGGAATGGAGGATTTCAAGGTATGGGCATAGTAAGCAGTTTGTTCGCGAGTGGTATATGCGTCAAGTTTACCACCCATATTTCCGACAAATCTTTCGATTTCAGAACCGGAGCGACTGTGAGTACCCTGAGGACATTCAATTCAAGTAATTTAGGAGGAAATCCCAATACTAAAGGTATTTTGTAAGAAATTTCACCTGAAACGCCAAGTGTTCAACAAAGTGGGCAGCACCAGTGTTACTGTAACCCTCATCACGGCTTCCAGCATCGATCCAAACACCAACAGTGGCCGTTTGAGACTCAGGAATAGTCTCAGTGGCGATGGTCAACCCGTTTGAAAGTGTGGTGGTACGAGTTTTAGAATCGGAAGCAGTAGCGAAAGTTCTGGTCAAGATAGGGAGAGCTCGAGCATTCTATGTATTATAGTAACAAAGCTATATCAATATAAGTGTAACAAGAACCTGACACATAAAAATCAAACAGCGATTCACATTCCAAGTACGAATGAAAAGACAACGCTTTTCACCTAACACTCAACGTTGTTCCATATGAATCAGAATAAGGGTACTAAATATAATTCCGAGGTAAAAACTTGCCTGGCGAGCTAGGCCAGAGGTGCAGAGCCTAACAGCGTTTTGAGAGAGTAAACGAGAAGCCATTATTGCCAAAGTGAATATCAATTCAAGTCAGCTGTAAGAATAATAAGAGCACCTCAATCATCAATGGGGTGTAGTTCAAGAATGAAAATTTGTTGGGGTCACGTTCAACATTCTGTGTCACGTGGTAGGACCTCTCCCCACAATACAGCATAATATCTAATTATCTAAACTCTTCCCCTTCCACTCTACGCTCTTCATCCGCACCTACCCCACATGAAATCATGCCGCCTCACCCTTACCCTTACCCTCTCCCTAACCTCCACACCCCAACTACGGTTTTTTTTATCCCAAATTTCCCCAAACGGGACCTGGGTTATTCATAACAAATCGCAAATCAATTTTGGATAAATTTAACCAACACGATATATTATAGTTGTTTCAAAAGATCCCTGAAAAGGGCTGCTATGTCAAATATTTCTCTTCAATATATTTACTGGTGGTTGTTTGTGTATATCAAATGAAGTTTCAATAATGCTTGCATAAGTGGGTAAAATTCATGGAGTAAAGATTGGTTCAGTAGGCTTCTGGGTGTTTATGCTTTCCATAGCTTCTTGACTGTTTCGGTGATACCATCCCCGTTGGTGTTCAATTCGTAACACCCGTACAAAGTCAAGGCAGTAGCAGCACGAAGTGCCCAAGTGGAGGCAACATTGATAGCAGGGGTCTTACGGTTTGGCAAGTAATCGGTGATGCAAGCTTGGAAGCCAATGTGGCAATGGGCGGGAAGGATAACACCCAGAGAGTAGTCAACAACGGGGTGAGAACCGTAGATGAGGGGATAGAAAACCAAAGGTATTAAAGAGATAGAAAGGGCACGTTCAATATTCCAATGCATTGAACCATGACTACGGCTTACAGGGTGAATAGTCAAGCCATCGGCATTTTTGGCCAGAGCTTCGCTCTGAGCAGGGTTAGAGTTCTTCAACGAGGCGACACGACCTTTAATTGACAACAATTAGTCCTCATGGTAGATTGGCAGGCTAAGAATTGTACTTACCAGTTTGGAAGCTTCGAATAGAAGCTAAACGAACACTAGGGATAACCAAAGGGCAAAGGCGAAGGGTGGGAGTGGTAAGAGCACGAGAAGCCATGTTATTGCTTGAAAGAATCAACCGTATTAGTTAGAAACATAGAACTGTAGGTAACAGCCAGCTTTTAGTGAACATACATTTGGTTAGGCTATAGATAGAGTACGGAAAGAATAAGAGAAGCGACAAGTAAGCTAAGAAGACAGCACACTAATAAGAAAAGGTGACAGAGTCAAGGCAAGCGTTACCTAAAATATTGGAAAATGGGTGGGGTGGAGGACGTATGATCAAAGGGGTTTGGACTGCTCAAAAATCGATTGACACCTCTATGTTACCTGTCATTGTACTGAATCATACCCAAGCCATCCAATCACTGTACATTGGCTGTGGTTTCTTACCCCCCTTTATCCGAATTCACCCTTCATTTCACCCACGCATTCCATATAGTATCCGAGATTCCCACATGAAACCTTATATTTAACAATAAGTAGATTCTCAACCAATCAAAGTATGAGAAGAGTCCGATGGTAACTTTCCCATATAGATGAGGTTGCACGTGAAGCGGTGAAGGAAATGACAGCTGCTAGAGTGTAGAATCGGCTCTGAATACTTTGGGGCTCCAGAACTTGGTGGCTTCCACGCGCTGGCTAGGACTATTCAATCAATCAATAATCAATCGGTGATCCATGAATCATTTACTATGAAAACAAATTAATCATGAGCAAACATTTATAAAATATGTTGATCTACTAAATACACACACACACACACACACTGAAGCGGCCCTAAAAGATACTCTCGCCCTTCATAGATAAATCAAGACTCTGTACTTCTGGAAAGCTAACATACAACGATGTTTGACGTGGAGCAAATTCCCCTGTTTCATAGTTCTTGTACAAACTTCCTACTTGTAATAAATTTCCGAGGAATGATCGGAAGGACCAACTTTTAAACACAACGAAAAATCCGAGTTTCTGAGAGGGATATTTCAGTCAGCTCAATGTATAAATATGATTTGGTTCTGTCTAAAGGAATATTCATCAACACCAAATTATGAAGTTCTACGCTTTCTACTCTATCACCATTCTCTGCCTCATAGATGCCACCTATGGTAGAGTGATAGATGCTTCACCTAGCTTTTTCCATAGTATTACTACATCCAGATCAAGACAAGATATTTCGAACAGATATAGAGAGATAAACCCTGCTCAAATCAAGGCTGATTTAGACAATTCTTACACGCATGGAAGACACTCACCACAGGAATATAGACCAACTGACAGGGCAGGACATAATCACAACCACAACCAAAATCAAATCTACAATACCGGTGACGAGTCGAATAGTGGCGGAGAGAGTAACAATAGGGATATAGATACTTCGCAAGATGATGGGTACATACGTTCTTCGGCAAGTAGTACCAGCGCCTCAATAGAGACTTCGACATCAACATCAACTACTGAAAGCTCGACAACTTCCACTTCTACAACTAGCAGCACGGTTACTCCCGTATCAACCTCCTGCAACAAACTGATCAATGTAAAAGCAAATATTCTCGACACAGCCCTGGCCCTTTGTCTGCTCTGAAGCAAGAAATTCGTTTCAATCGTTTTTTTCCGCAAAGAATTTGTAGGAATACCATTTTATTAAGTTGATCTTTATACAATGAAGGTTCAAAATATACAAGGAATACTGGC
>JNET01031248.1:0-11593 GCA_000697455.1 Basidiobolus heterosporus B8920 | reverse complement strand
ACTTCCTTGTTTCAGAAAAGAGGTTATCACACCTAGTGAGCAAACCACTTCTACTTGAGATTCAGGAAGGATCAACTTGGTATCCCTACACCCTGACAGTGGACTGGAAGTCATAATTTCTTCTTCTTAACTCATCTGTGGTATCTCTTGCTGTTTTATTCTATATCTTTTTACAAACTTCAGCAGGCATCGTTATATAGTACTCTTGCCAAAGCTGTTTAGAGAGAAGCTTGCATATTTGTCTGCATAATATCACGTAAACTTTGATTTATACTGAGGTATGATTCAAAATGCTCATAATCAGTACAATCAGGACATTGATGACATGAAATGCAAGGATACTATAAGGAATGTAACTTATTACCGTAAATATCAAAAAGTGCTAACATCTGGGATGTATCATGCCAGATCAATCTATCAACACGTGAAATCCTTTCACTCTCTATGGTTATTTCTAATCAATCCTATTACCCGTACTGGATTTCCAGTTGATGTCCTAGAAGAGATATATATGATATACTGTAGTTCTTTAATGCCTATACATACAAGAAGTCAGCTGGCAAGGCCATTTGGCTACTATAAAAATTACTGCCTACAAGGTTTCACTCTACCACACCTAGGCTAACTAGTAGCACGAGCTTTAATGCTAAGTTCAGAACTTCTGAGGATTATCTAACCTCAGTAGTGGATGAAATGCAAGAAGCATGGGCTCAGAGACTAAGACCTGCAACTTCTTGCGCTTCCCAAGTGTATTCTCTAACAGAACAACTATCAAGAGTATCTTGGACACTTTTCCAGTTAGAATCAATAAGCCCATTGGGGAGCAGAGGGTAGTTTACTCAGGAAAGTACAAGGCACACTGTGTGAAGTTTCAAGCTTTGACTGACCTGGAAGGAAATATTGATTAGTTTAGTGGACCATACCCTGGAAGCATTGATGCCAAGAGACTTTTAGTTGAAAATCCTCCACCCTTGGAGAGATGGGAACAAACAATGGCAGATCTGGAATATATTGTAAAAGAATGTAAAAGAATTGGTTGCACAACTGGGTTCAAGAAACCAAGAGCTGGAGTTTTAACTCAAAGACAAAAGACCTACAGTGATATATTTGCACATTTTAGAGTAAAAGTTGAGCATAGTTTTGCATTTCTAAAATGATTTAGTATCATTGCAGCAAAATATAGAGAAAGATTATATGAAGGAAATGATTCAAAAATCAGTAAAGTAGTTAGAATATTGATACACTACCAGTATATGTACATAAGAAAGAACCCTCTAAGAGCTTTAGACTTAAGCCTCTATGAGTAGAAGCTAACAAAGTTATGTGTTGGTGTTTACCTGCTTCTGGTAGAGTAACTGTGCTTTATTATCAGATTAGATGTTACCTTTTTCAAAGTGGTAATGTTATAGTGCTGGATAGTACCCAATCATGCCACATCATCCCAGAACAATAATTTCCTAGCCTGATCTGGCACTATATAATGGAACAAGTCTAATGTTTTGGAATATGCTATACTTTGAAGCATTCTTTGATGATACATATATTACTTGGATCCATACCACACTTCAAATGGTGTAAAACAATGTAGTTCCTTTTAAAAATCCTAGCTTTAGCATAAATAGTGGTAGCCAGAGCTTTGGCCAATATCTCTAGGATGATATCTGACCATTGATCATGGATCTAGACATATCAAAGACATCTCTTATAGCACATCCTGAAACTGCTCCTGGTTCAGTAGAGCATTGTCCCTTTGTGTCTAGCTTTATACCTGCAAACCTACTGAAATTTAGAAAGTCTCCTGAGGTGAATACCTGGTCATTTCTGTTCTAGATCTTATTGATTTTTTGACCAGTTTCTTCCCCACCATTTCTTTAAGCTTCCTCAGTGCAGTTAGTGCTTCTCTCTTACTTTTCATAAAGTACACCTAAGTATATCTTGTCTTGTCATCAATAAACAGCATGTAATATCTTCTTCCACCCAAAGATATTTTTGTCATAGAACTGCACAGGTCCACATAAACCAAATCCAACTTTTTTGTACATTTGATGACTCGATAGTGTATCAACAACTGCTGGCTTGTCTTCTGTCAAAACAGCACTCACAGGTGTTCTTTGTGGCAAATTCAGAGTTTATGGCTAACCACATTTGCTTCTTGATCAAATTTTCCATTTTCAGAGCTCCAATATGGCCTAATCTCCCGCACCAAACTTCTGAGGTTTCCTCCATTGTTTTACCCATAGAGCCACATGTACACTCATCAAGAGTAGGTGTCAACTTATACAGATTATCCTACTTTGAGCCGGATACCATAAACTTCCTAACCACTACTTTTGGTTTGTAACATTTTGGGGGCTCTAGAATCAATAAACCATGTTTGGCTATCACTCTTTGCAGCCATAAAAAAGGCTGATATAAGTAATTGGTCCACCATTGTATTTGCAGCATTGCCAGATTCAGCATTTCTTCTTTTGTTGGCAATACTGTAGTGTTGAAATTGGATTTCATACAGATACAAATACTTTCAGCCTATCATCACTAGTATTAAGACTTAACATATTGCTACAACCAAGATAATTGCAGATATTTGAAATGCAACGTTGTAGTGTTGAGAACTGATTCTCAAAGCACTTACAGTTCCTTCAGGCAATTTCTATATTTTTATTATATTAGTACTAACCTAAATCTATATTACCTATATGTGATCAAGACAATTACTTACAACTTCAAACTGAGAGCACACATTCAGGAATGTACTACGGGATACCATCATCTAGTATGCTATAGCCCAGATTTGTGGCTATCCAATGAAAGTTGTTTCATCAAAATCGGATCATTATTGGGCGAGATATGGGGCGCAGAAATTAGATCTCACCTGATGAAATGCTATCACCAATCACTGACCGCCAAGAAATTGATTGCACTAAAACGCCCATAACATTTGATCCAGCCAATGAAATCACTTCAAATTTGAAACAGCACTAGAACAATGGTAGGCGTCTGACGTGACCAAGTTTCAGCTTACGCGGATGATCATCACACGATCTATTAGCCTCCAAAATTACCTCATGTTCAGAATTGTATAAGTATGTACCAAATCACTAGGGTAAGAGATTGTTTGATTCAATTATTTCTTTCCTCTCCATTAACAAATCTAAAGAATAAACTTTACCTTTGCAGTAACAACATCTTGTTTCTACCATCCCTTCCTTCCTTTAAGTCAAAGACAGTTCAACAGATTTCTTTACGAGCCTAAAGAGATATATATCACATCTTTAGCCTAAAGGAACAAAGAAAGACTTCTTTACTTAAGGATATTCACTTGGTCAGCAAACACCTTCCTTCCCAAGGACTTTCTTTTACTTTCTTTATCTTTCTCTATCTAAAGGCATCTTTAGATAGGACTTTAGTGCTTGAACATGTTGAGTTATTGAGGTTTAAAGTTGCAACTTCTGGATAGTTTTTGAAACAAGGGAGACCTGCAATTTAAAGCTAAAGTATAAGACTTGTTCACTCTTCTAGAGTCTCTTTACAAAACTTTATCTTTGTTCTGAAGTCAAAAGGCAGGTACCCTCTTAATTTGGGCCTGGACAACAAGCTTCTCCACATATCACAGTACACTGTTCAGGATCAGATTACAGTTGTTTTGGCTATAAGCACTTGCTCTTAGTCATCTCAAAGGTTGTTAAACCCTGTTTATTATCTGTGGTTGTCTATAGAAATTCAACTTCTCTATAGAACACTGTAGTGCTCTGTGTCATTGACCAGACTTCTAGCTGAAGAAATTTGCATCATTGGCACATCTTCTGAAAGCTATTATTCTATTGATTCCATTTTTCTGGAAAGGTTTGTATACTTACTATCAGTATCAATATTCTGCCAGTACAAAATTCAGCTACTGCCAATAACAAGTTGTGGTATTGCACTTGCTCTCTATCTGGATCTCTTTTCTTATCAAAACGTGCCACTACACAACAACATGGAAAGCAGCCAGACCTTACAGTATTACATCAGCATACTGTTATTGTAGCCCTACATTTTGGCTATTCAATGGTATAAAGTACATCTCATTTGAGTCATTTTTGGCCGAGTTATGAAATGATCAAGTGTCTTGAGCCTAAATTGGAAAGCTTAAATAAGGTGACTATTGCTGATCAAAAATCAAATGCCTACAACTTTTGATTCAACTAATCAAATCACTTCTTATTTTCTCCATCTCTAAAACAGTATGTGAGCTTTATGTCAGCTAAATATCAGCTTCTTAGGTTTACCTGTTAGCATTTTATAGGTCATCAAAGCTGTATCAATAGTGATTAGTCAATCAACAAAGAGTACATACACTTATCTGTTTTCTAGGGCACAGATGATGAATCTCTTTTTAAGTCTTTCACAACTCTGAATAAGCTGTACCTGGCAGTAGAGGACATATAGTTTCTACCTTCCCTCCCTTCTTTAAGTAAAAGACATTTTTAAAGACATTTATACTTAAAGACTCACAGCTTTATATAAGAATTTGATGTTTAGAGCAAGTTTATTATTGTGGTCTAAAGTTGCAACTTCTGGATTGTTTTTGAAGCAAGGAAGACTGCAATTGCAAGTCAAAGTGAAAGAACAAGCGATGTCTTCTGAAGTCTTTTTTATCAAGCATCCCTTCTAGTTCACAAAGATAACAACCCTACTTGATGGTAAGTAGAATCAAGTACAGATTTATGATCTGGAATATTGTAGAGCATTCCAGTAGCCTTTAGGAAAATCTTGGGATCTGCAAGTGAATAGAAATATAGCTAAGTAAGACAGGGATAATACTAATAGTAAAGAATAGTAATCATAAACTGGTTAAATAAGGTCATATAAGATAAGGAACTCAAGCTGTCAGTGTGTAGCATTGCAACCCCACTACATCCACCCCCCTCTTTAGCTTTTAAATTTGGATTACAAGCTCTTTAATTCAGATTAAATTGTCTGTCTTGACTTAAGTAGTTTAAGTCTATTCCCAGCCAATGGTAACTTATGCTTAGTGCCATCTAATTCAGAAACATAGTAGGTTTCATTTCCTATTACTTGGGTAATTTGGTAAGGTATGTTGGTCTGGCTGAGCAATGCAATTTGTCAATAGGTCTTCTGCCGTCATAGCTTGATTCAACATGAAAGTATTCCAGCTTGGTGTACATAGCTCAATAGGTAAGATGCAGTCTTGTCCAAATATAAGTCTAAAGGGTGACATTCCAGTAGTTCTTTTAGCAGTATTTCTGTCTGCCCACATTGCAAGGCAAAGTTTCTGGGGCCATAGGTTTAGTTTGCCATTACATGATTTGACAATTGAGTTTACCAAAGATCCATATCTTCTTTCAATCATCCCATTAGCTTAAGGATGGTACGCCATTGTGAGAGCTAAGTGGATCATGTGTTTTGCACATAAGTCTTGGATAGTTTTTGACATTAGCTCTCCACTATTGGCAGTGATTTGTTGTACAATTCCATAGCAGGTCTTAGGTTCTTCATGTATAAACTACCATATTGTGTCAGCTTTCTTCTTAGGGAGACCTCTAGCCTCAACCCATCTACTAAGATCACCTCTTGCAACAATCAAATACCTCTTGTTTCCAGCAGGTGGCATATAAACAAGGTCTATTCCCACTTTAGTCCATAAGATTGGGGTGTAGGTAGGAAACAATGGTTCCTCATATCTCTTTGGTGATCTCTTCTGGCATATATCACAAGTTTCCACATAGTGTCTGACATCATCACATTGCTTTGGCCAGTATATCTGAGTGCAGTTGTGAACAATGTTGCTTCTTTGCCTTGGTGTCCTCCTGTTTCTCCTTCATGTGAATGTATTGTTACCTTTAGTTGCTCTTCAGACTGGGTGCCTACTCTTTTAGGGACACAATCATTCTTTCCTCTCTTGTATAAACTCCCTTTCTGAGCAAGTAGTGGTTGGCTTTCTTACATAATCTTTTGAAGCCATCAATGGACATGTCATGAGGTTCCTGAAGTGTCTCAAGGTACTACATAATGTCATGCCAGGGATTCACATAATTTGGGGTTGCATTGACCTGTCTTATGTCTGCATCAAGAAGTTCATCAATGTCTTCATCAGGGGGTAGTTGATTATGTTGAGGTCCCATTCTGGATAGCCCATCAGTAACAACATTGGCCTTGGATGGTATGTGGATAACCTCAAAGTCAAGCATCTTCAGCTAAGCCATCCATCTATTGGTGGCATCATCAGGTAAGTCTGGCTTGTTGATCATTCCAATGAGTGGTTGAGCATCAGTCTCCAATATAAAGTGGGTCATATAGAGGTATGACTTAAGCTTCTTAATCATTTTGACTACTCCAAGTAGTTCTTGTTTGAATTGCCAGTATCCTTGTTCTCTTGGATTAAATAGGCAGCTTTCATATCTGCAGGCATAGTGATTGCCATTCTCATCATTTTGGCCAAGAAAGGCTCAAGCTCCAATAGGGCTTGAGTCCACAGTAAGCATAGGTGGTCTGGTAGGATCAGTGTAGTCAAGTGGCTTTCAGACTGGATAAGATGTAAGTGCATCTTTCAGTTCTTGCATGGCTTCCTCTTGGTGAGGTCCCCATTCAGATGGAATGTTCTTTCTTTGAAGTTGGGATATAGGCTCAGAAATTTCTGAGAATTGTGGGATCCAGATTTTGAAGAATTCACATGCAGTAACAAATCCTCTTGCTTGGGTAAGCTTGGTAGGCATAGGCCAATTGGTGATCTTGTCTATCTTAGATAAGCCTGGCATTCTTCCCTGGGCATTGCATCTTTGCCCCGCAATTGTGATCTCAGATATGCTAAAAGAGGTTTTGTCCTCACTAATAGTGAGTCCAGCATCTTCTATGGCAGGTAATATCTTGTCATTATCTTGTATATGTTCAAAGATAAATTTGTGTACTCCTGGCTGTACTTCAGTCTCATCCTTGGTTCTTGGTCCTTTGATGCCAATGTCATCAGCAAACACTGCAACTTTGTCAGGTATGAGCTTGTAGAGGACATGGATGATAAAGTGTTCCAATTGGGCAACTGAAGCTCTTTGACTAACACTAGTCATCCTAAACAGTCAGAGTGGAGTTTGAAGTCCAAACATGTCTCTTGAAGTTTTGTTGATAGGGATTTGGTCATAACCTGAGTAAAGGTCCTGGGTAAAGTAGATGCATGCTCCAGCAAAGTGTTCAGCAGATTTGTCAATATTTGGTTGTATGGCAGCATCTCAAATTGTAAAAGCATTGGCAGGTTGCATGTCTTAGAAATACCTGAGTTTTCCATTCTTCTTCTTGGTAACAAAACATTGGCTTGCATAAAGTCCATAGATATGGCTCAAGTATACTAGCAGCTAGTTTGTCTTTGAGTAGTTTTTCAATAGCTGGCTTAAGTCCTCTAGGTAGTGGATAAGGCTTGAAAGACCAAGGAACATATGGAACAGTATGTATCCTGATAGGTCTTTCAACCTCTGGCCACAATACTCCCATCTCAGCATCATTATAGGCAAATGCTTTGTCATGTCTATTAATCATTGAGGTAAATAGCTTCTTTTCTGCAGTTGCAAGGTTACCATCTCCGATTTGTAATTTGGCCAGTTGGTCTGAGGCTAGTCTAGGGGTGATAGTAGGTTATTCTGGCAGAATGCTATGCCCAAGATCAGCAGGTCTTGAACCATCACTTATAGGTAGAAGTAAACATTTAATCTTCTTAGCAACAGGTTTATATAGTGCCTTGGCCAGGGATTCCTGTTGCTTCTCACTTAGCAAGTCACAGAGAATATGTTAAGCCTCAGCATAGTATTCATCTTGGTCTTCAGTATGTGAGTTGGGTGTGATAGCAGCTGGACAGTGGAAAGTTTGGATCCTAGCATGGTTTGCAGGTACTCCACAAAATGTAGACATAAGTCCTGGGTTATCTCCAAAGATAGTGTACCATACTGAAACATCGGCATGATCAACAGTCTTTACTCTGGTAGTGTAGTGTTGAGAACTGATTCTCAAAGCACTTACAGTTCCTTCAGGTGATTTCTATATCTTTTATTATATTAGTACTAACCTAAATCTTTATTACCTAACTGTGATCATGACAATTACTTACAACTTCAAACTGAGCGTACACATTCAGGAATGTACTATGGAATATCATCCTCTAGTGTGTTATAACCCAGATTTGTGGCTATCCAATGAAAGTTGTTTCATCAGAATCGGACCATTATTGGGCGAGATATGGGACTCAGAAATTAGATCTCACATGATAAAATGCTATCACCAATCACTGACCGCCAAGAAATTGACTACACTAAAATGTCCATAACTTTTGATCTAGCCAATGAAGTCACTTCAGATTTGAAACAGCACTTGACCAATGATAGGTGTCTGACATGGCCAAGTTTCAGATTGTGCGGATGATTATCATACAATCTATTGGCCTTCAAAATTGCCTCATGTTCTAAATTGTATAAGTATGTACCAAATCATTAGGGTAACAGATTGTTTGATTGAATAATTTCTTTCCTCTCCATCCACAAATCTAAAACATAAACTTTACCTTTGCAGTAAAGACATCTTGTTTCTACCATCCCTTCCTTTCTTAAGGTGAAAGACAGCTCAACAGATTTCTTTACAAGCCTAAAGAGACATATTTCACATCTTTAGCCTAAAGAAACAAAGAAAGACTTCTTTACTTAAGGATATTCACTTGGTCAGCAAACACCTTCCTTCCTAAGGACTTTCTTTTACTTTCTTTATCTTTCTCTATCTAAAGACATCTTTAGATAGGACTTTAGTGCTTGAACTTGTTGAGTTATTAAGGTTTAAAGTTGCAACTTCTGGATAGTTTTTGAAACAAGGAAGACCTGCAATTTAAAGATCAACTATGAGACTTGTTCACTCTTCTAGAGTGTCTTTACAAAACATTATCTTTGCTCTGAAGTCAAAAGGCAGGTACCCTCTTCATTTGGGCCTAGACAACAAGCTTCTCTACATATCACAGTACACTGTTCAGGATCAGATTACAGTTGTTTTAGCTATAAGTACTTGCTCTTAGTCATCTCAATGGTTGTTAAACCCTGTCTATTATCTGTGGTTGTCTATAGAAACTCAACTTCCCTATAGAACACTGTAGTGCTCTGTGTCATTGACCAGACTTCTAGCTGAAGAAATTTGCATCATTGGCACATCTTCTGAAAGCTATTATTCTATTGATTCCATTTTTTTGGAAAGGTTTGTATACTTACTATCAGTATCAATATTCTGCCAATACAAAATTCAGCTACTGCTGATAACAAGTTGTGGTATCACACTTGCACTCTATCTGGATCTCTTTTCTTATCAAAACATGCCACTACACAACAGTAGCAGATTCCCAAGGTCTTCCTAAAAGTAGGTCAAAGTTTGCTTTCTGAAAGACAAAGACTTTTACTGTCGCAGTAATTCCATGGATCTCAATAGGGAAATTATGGATTACACTAAGTAGCACGGTACTCCCAGAGTTGGCATCACACATGTTCCATTTCCAGGTTTTCTCAATAGGCATTAGGTTTTTGCAGCTAAGTGTTCCCCAATATGATAATGATGGCTAGTCTGTGCGTCAGGTGTTAAGTTTCTTTTGATAATATATGTAGCAGCTGAGTAGTCACCTGTTGGCAATAGAGATGAAATGGTCTCTTGTGCTGAGCTGCTTGGGTGCAGGTGATTTTCAAGTGTAATCTTGCAAGTTGTTTTGCTGGATTTGTAGTAAAGATCTTTCATTCCTCCTCTGCTGAAGTTGGTTGGTAATCTTCTTCCTTCTTTATTGACAATGAAGCCTTCTTTGTCAATAGTGACAACTCCTTCCCTGAAAAGTTTTTGGAGTTCTTGATAATCTCTTCTTGAGTGATATGGAGAATTGCACCATACACAACTTTGCCAAATTGTATTGGGAATTCTGTCAGGAACTCCTTCAATTCTAAGAAATAGTTTATATAGTGCATTGGTCAGAAAGTCAACTTTTTGCTTAACTGAGGAGGTTGGCTTAGGACTGGGCTGATTTGTAACTTTGTGCTAATGGGTACTTGATAGTTTTACGGGTTTTGAGTATTTCTTAGTGACAAGTAGTTCGTTCTTCAGATCTCTCAATGAGGGAACTCCCAACAACGGATGCTTTAGGGCCTTCTTATCACTCTATAGAAGAAAATCCCTAGGCAAGGCTTCAGAAAGCACCATAGCCATAGTATAGTCAGTCATAGGGATTGAGTCAAGCAGAGATGTCCCCATATCTTTGTATTTCTGGATAAAGTCAGCAAACGCTCTACGATTCTCAATTCCATATAGCACCATAGGTTTGCCACACACATTGGATAAGTACTGCTTCATTGTGGGCCAATCAGTAGGTTATTGTGGATGTTGGAGAATTTTGTTGGTGCTATCATCAGTACAGTAGTATGGGAAGTTCTCAGCTGTTTCATCAGGTGAAAGTGAACACATCTTGCAAAGTCTCTCCCACTTGAAGAGAAAGCTGTCTACATTTTGGCCACTTAACTGAGGAGCACCAGGAGATAGCAGTGGTGGTAAGGAAGTCATTGTTGAGTTGGGTAAAGTTGAGTGATATATTGTAAGTTGTGTTGTTGAAAAGCAGTTGATAGGTTTTCCAGCGGAGATTTTCAAGCAGTAGTTGATAGGCAGTTTGTGAATTCTCTAGTGGAGATTTTTAAACAGTAGCTGATAAGCAGATGGTGAATTCTCTAGTGGAGAATTATTGGAGTAAAAGTTTCACATGAGCCCCCCAGATTGGGTGCCAATCATGTCAGGGTGTAGGGATACCAAGTTGATCCTTCCTGAGTCTCAAGTAGATGTGGCTTGCTCACTGGGTGTGGTAATCTCTTTTCTGAAATAGTGAAGTTGTCTTCTGGTTGTTTTTGTGAAGGGTAATGTAGGGAGGTTAATTGATTCCAAGTGTCCTTAGAAACAATCCTTACAAATTACCAGTTGAGCTGATTTTATACTTACTGGGGCTCACTATATTGATAGGAAGTAGTAACACCAAGCCTATCAAACAGGTTCTTGAGATGCTGAGTCTTCTATAGGATTCCTGAAGATCTGACTTTAGAGTAGAGGAAACTGATCTAATCATGGGTAGCAGAAGTAGCTTGGTTTGAGCTGACTAAAGGTCAAGAAAACTGAGTCTGGGTCCTTCTGAGCAAGTAAAATAGTGTTCAAGGTAATATCTGATAGAATGTGTTTGTTCACAAGAGCAAGGCAAGTAGTTTGTGAGTACCAGGAAGAAGGATAGCTTATAGAATCACAGCTAAGTTGATCTATCACCTGTACTTCCCAGTACTCCTAAATGTGTGCTCTTTGATTAGCTGAAGATTTTGCTAATAGGTTGATAGTTTCATAGGTAGATACTGTGATACTTGGATAGTTTGATGGTTAGATGGTTAGATACTTGGAATGCTTTATTCATAAAAGCTTACTGTCCCTTATGTAGTAGAAATAAGCAACTAATATATTCTTTATTAAATCATAGTGATTTGATTACTAGGTAAAATTGATTAATCTTCATTTAAATGATCAAATCAATGGTGATTTCTTGATATAATCAGAGTGATTGATTGGTCAT
>JNET01031242.1:0-12037 GCA_000697455.1 Basidiobolus heterosporus B8920 | reverse complement strand
TACTTTGGTAAGGAGGTCAACAAAGTAATATGTAGAATGTGCTAAGAAAGATCATTGAAACATGTGTGCAAAGTCTGGGTTCATTTGGATGAAATATAGAAGGTCAAATATTCTGGGTACTACTAAGTTGGTGAAGATATTCCAAGTAAAACCCAAGTGTGAGTTTGGGGCTCAAGGCAATATGTAAGTAAATATAGTAAGGGCAAGATCAAATGTAAACAACTAGGTGCTAAGTTATGTGAATTTCAATAGGAACATGTGTGCAAGATTTAGGGTCATTTGGACATGTTTGAGAGTCAAGTATTTTTGATATATCTAAGTTGGCATAAATATTATAAGTAAAACCCCAGTGTGAGTATTGGGTAAGAGGAAATTGCAAGTTTAGTATGAATAATTAGGTGCTAAGTTATATGAGTTCCAACACTTGGTAGTAAGTAGCATACTTGATTTTCTCAAAGATGTCAAAATGACACCCAACACTGAGCACATTCTTAGAGCCTTTCTTAACATATAATCCATACTACTTGGTAGCCTTTTTGAGAAAAGTATAAGCTTCAACTTTACCCTCAACCCTTTATCAATGAATATTACATATCTTATAATTATCCAACTCATCCCCTAGAATGCACAAAGGCTCATAACTAAATCCAAGGGAGAGAATTTCTTCATATTAGTGTTTACCATATGATGTACAATAGTTCTCAATCTAGCACAGTAAATGTTCATTTTTACAAGAGACTTCACAACTGAAACCACTTGCTGTTCAGATTTGGAGCAAATATTTGATGTTAGCTAAAGTTACACGACTTTGTTTAGATCCTTTATTGAATTTTACTATTGTAACTCCAAGTTTGGGCCTAAAAAACCTTATTCTCCGGGTTATATATGAATCATTTTCCCAAGTACGAATAAGTGACTTGGTTGGTGACTAGCCTAGTATCAAACAACTATTGACCAACAAAATCCATTTGGCGAACAAAAATTGTGGGAGCACTAATAGTCCCTGGATTCAAAAAAATTTAGGACATATCACGTATCAAAACAATCGGTCGTCATCAAAATCAGTCTCGTATGATAAAATGTTGAATAGTGCAATTAGCTAGGGTTTGACGGAAATCTTGTGCTTACGTATCGCCCAGTCCCCATCAGGAAAAGTCAGTATTTCCATATAACCTTTGTGAAGAAACTGAACATAAACAAGTCAGTTCAGCCAATTATATGGTGTTCGTTCTAGTATTGAGTGTGCCCTATCATTGAGAGGCTGAGGCTGAGGCTGAGGTGGATCTTCAGTTCAAAATTTCCGAAACCTATCAACAAGTCATTGCAAACGTAATGCTCATCGGTAGTTTTAAACTCCAGCTAGTAAGGATCAACTAGCATATGCTTTGGCGCCTAATCACCTAACCCAAGATCAGCACTATTGATTGGCAATATCTGAGTGAATAGTCCACCAATTATCTGCGAGCTCTTTGTTGACATTTCTGTGATTGGCTTCTGAGCTCTCATATTTGTTTACGGTTTTTCAATTAAAGCAGATTTGGACTATTTCATTTACAACTTCCGATTCATTCAATCGGCTCCAAATCCCCAATCACCTGAGGAGCCAAGTGGTGGGCTCGTAATAGTGGTCTCGTAATGGTGGTCTCGTAATGGTGTTAGACGTCATGAAGAGTTGCTTGCATATTTTTATAGTTACATGATATATATAAATCGTTGAGTATGAATTGTTGACCTAGCTGCCAAAGACCTAAGACCGGACTGATTAAGTGATTGGCTAGTGATGCCGAGTGGTCAAATGATGGAGTAAATTCACCTGAACCCATAATTTCTAGGTGACTTCCAGACAAATTCCTGTCTTGCTACCTACTTTTGTAATATCAATCATTTTCGGCTCAGATTCTACCAGGGGAGCCCCCTGTGGGTGGGTCGGTCAAAACTCAGGTGATATATAAATAATATTACCACAATAAATACGTCTGTTGCGTTTGTTTGGTTCTGGTGTTTCCTGTGTTTACAAAATAGTATCGACTTAGCTGGCTTGTGTCTCCTGTATCCATCCCCACCCACATTCTGTACTTTCACATCACTACCTTTTCGTTCCATCTTTTGCCACACTTCAAAGATGCAGCAATTTCCTGATTACATGGGTTTCGCACACGAGGTTATGTCGTTACCTAGTTATTCTAGAGAATCGTCAGTTGCCTCGGATTGCTCATTTTCTAGTCTTCCATCTACCCCAGCCACAGAGATTCTCTCCTACCAAGTGCCATTCCACGCTCACAATCCACAAGGAAACTACGCCTTTACACCTAAAGGGTTGGTTCTCGAGCCTGACTTTACATATGCTTCACTTATCGCCCAAGCTATATTGAACTCGCCGGACCAGCGCTTGTTGCTCCAAGATATTTACGCCTATATCAAAAAACATTATACATACTATCAATATTGTAGTAAGCAATGGCAGGTAAGACATTCCTTAGGTTGCACTTGAAGTTTTCTATTTACTAACATGTATTTAGAATTCCATTCGTCACAACCTTTCACTTCATCGAGCATTTGACCAATTACCAAAGGAAAAAGGGACGCCCGGAAAGGGAAGCTACTGGATTGTTAAAGAAGATTATAAACAGTTCTTTAAGCATGGCCAGTTAGATATTCCTAAGGGGTATGATCTTGAGAAGAAACAAGAGAAGGACGAGCAAGCAGAATCCAAGGAAGGCAGCTCTAAGGTTGAAAAACAACCGGAAAACTCGGATGATGTATCCAGCAGCACCCCAGATGAATCTGCCAAGAGTGCCAAGAAGGCCGACAAAGCAGTGGATTCGTTTAGAAGTCAAAAATCCTCGTACCGAATTTCTGGCAAAAAGAAGAGCATTGGCTATGGTAGTGCAAGTCGCGCCAAAGTAATGCCTTACACTAGGATAGTTCAACTGCCGCACACTCCAATTCAGGCTACCGAACAGTCTGTGACCCCTAACCAGAAGAGAGACTACTTCATAATGAACCCATCCAGTGCTAACAACGTCACTCCGGAGGCAAACCTCTTCACGCCTGAGCTCGTGAATACACCCCAGTCTCTTTATAACGAGCAGTTGTTGACACCTACCAATACTTTTACGGAGACCGACAATTCATTCTACTCTGGTTGTGACCCCAGTGCCATCCTAGATCTTTTGGGAAACAACATGCAAAATGAATATGGATTGGGTACGCCGAGCGCATCCCATATGGTCAATCCAGTATTCTGCGACAATGGTATGAACAATTGGACACCGAGTAAATCCAACACTGCCGGGATGATGTTTGGAAGCGATCAGTTCCAAGACTATCAGCTAATGAACTCAGGGTTTAACAGTGAGCCAGAGATGAATCTTTATTACAATGACTCGGCATCCGAGAACTGTCTGTCTCAATCCAGCGCCTACAGTCTACCAGTTACCGAACATTTTGAACAAGGGAAGAACACATTCTTCCAATGCTTCCCGGAGGATCCTTGATTCGAAGCTTCTTGCTGTGCTCTGTATAAAATTTTCGTTAGATTTTTTTCTGTGTATTTTTTTGATTTCGAATCCATACCCAAACTTATGATATACCCGTTATGTGATTTATTCGTTATCCCCACCCTCATTCCAGGTGTCTGTTTATTTTACTTCGTTATCATGGTTGTCGAGGTCACAACTGTTGTCTGTCTATATTTCGATTTTGTAAATTAACATTCGAGGTAATAAATTCAAATATGATTTAGCTTTGGGCATTCGTGGCTTTTTCTAGATCGGGTTCAAAGCGGGTGTTGAAGCAGCTATGCCATGTAAATATTCCAATGTTACTTCCATACCGACGCATGAAGGATAGAATGGGGACAAGCGTAATGCCCAGATAACAATGTCAGTACTAAGGCTGTAAAAAGAATGATCCAATCGTTCCTGAGGGTTATCTGAATAACAAACAGAATTTTCGAAGCTTCCCCTCTTCGTTGGACCAATGAATTCTTCGTACCAACTTCTAGAAAAGTGGCCATTTTATATATTATATACTATATCTCCGGATCGATGAGAAAATACTTGCAGTCACACTACTGAACCCACCACTGAATAATAACCCTAAAGCACAAGAAGACTACATATGAATTTGTTTAGTAGATTCTTGCATCCTGCCAGTCATGAAAAGAAGCGTCAATATAGAATCGGGAAAACCTTAGGTAATGACCATTTGAATTTCAAAACGTGCCTTTGCATCACCGAGACTAAGCATTTGAATTTAAGGGTCTGGAGGGTATGGCGTGGTAAAGGAGGCTCAGATCGCAAAAACTGGACAATTAGTGGCCGTAAAGATAGTTCTGAAGGAACGGCTAGGTGACAAAATAGAGATGATTTATAGAGAGCTAGAGACGGTTGGAAAACTGAGCCACCCTAACGTTGTACGCCTTATTGATTGGTTTGAGTCAAGAACAAAGTTTTATTTGGTATTTGAACTGTAAGCACGTCTATTTAAGACCTTGAGTAAACCCAGAATTCATGCTTCATTTAGCGCTAGAGGCGGTGAGCTATTTGATCGGATCATTGCACAGGGAAGATTTACGGAAAAAGATGCGGTGAGGGTTGTGCGAACTCTAATCGAGACCGTAGCCTATCTCCATAAGAGCAATGTTGTTCATAGAGGTAATGCTAATCTTTATGAACGCAGTTACGAGATGCCTCAGTGTACTAAATGAATTGAAATTATAATAGATCTTAAACCGGAAAACCTTCTTTTCAAAGATCCTAGTCCAGAAGCTCCTCTGATGATTGTAGACTTTGGGTATAATCGCTAGATCGACTCCACTCTCATTCAACACTTCTGACCAGGTTCATTCTCTAGTGTGGCCAAATCCATGACAGATGATGAGGACGTTTTGCAAACTGTGTGCGGATCGCGAGGCTATACTGGTGAGCAGACCAATTATCCATTTAGTTTTCATGCTGGAAGTTAACCAATGTAGCACCCGAAATCTTTTGGAAGAGAGGATACGGCAAGCCAGTTGATATGTGGAGCATAGGGTTTGTAGCAGATTTACTTTCGAAAAGGCCAATGTTTGATCCAACCTCTCTTTAGTGTTATCACGTACATTCTGTAAGCAGGAACAAGATGAGCTTTTGAAAGTGTTGCGTATTTTAACGGATTCAATATAGCCTTTGCGGATATTTGCCCTTTCAACGTTGGGAGGGCCATCCAGATTATGTGAATGCGCTGACCAAAGCGAAATTCAAATTCGATGAGAAATACTGGCGTGATATATCCGCAGATGGTGGTGTATTGGCTTTACTTCTGTGTTTGCCATAGCTCTGCTGACAAAGTTTTCTATAGCGAAGGATTTCATTTGCCGTCTTCTAAACCCAAACCCTGATACACGTCTGACTGCCGAACAAGCATTGCATCATATATGGCTTTCTGGCAATACCGCTCATGAGGTCGATCTTCTGAGCCATGTGCGTGAGAATTTCGACCCTCGTCGTACGCTGCGAAAAGCCGTGGAAGTGATCACCATTGTTAATAGAATGAGTAAGCGTTGGAGTCGCTCTACAGATACCCTAAGTATTGAAAGCAGAGATTCATCAAGTAGGAGTAGAAGTCCTAGTCCCAGCCCCAACCCCAGCATACGTTCTCGATTATCTCCGATCCCTGACGAATCATCCGAAGGCATTTCAAACCGAAGTTCCTCCAGTTCGCGACCCTCTATTAGTGATGTACTTTCTGTTAATGAAGTAACCGATGTTCCGGAAATTTATATAGAAAAACCTTACAGTGATCGCTGAGCACGTCACACTGATTAACTGCATATTTAGTATTGTAAATCATATGAACAAAAATAAACAAAATCAACCTCAGGTCCAATGGTGCAATATGTGAGAGATAAATTGACGATGTGTTAGAAAATGATTTGATGCCAGATATGGTTAGTTAATTAAAGTTCTATGTAAGAACCTACTGGAACTAATTGGATACTAATAAAGCAATTCTCTGATAAATTGGTGGCATTTAATCTCACTCGAATTTCATGATGGTTTTTCAAGGAAAAATTATGATTTGTCGACCTATGACTGGTCAATTCTCGCCGCATTCATCCAAGTGTACTATGGCTCGTTGTCATCGTTGTATGGGGATCACCTTTATTAACTAGGAAATTCCTTTTTACCTTATAAAATTCTTGAAGTCATTGAGTTTTGTTAATTTAACACAAGGACTCGAAAGGCCTATTCTTCTTACCTCCTTTATTAGTTGGCGATTAACAGTGGCTTCGTTGTAAGATGTGCTTAAAACACATAACTTTCACAACTGTGCTGTTAGCACTTACCGTATTTACGCCGTTGATTTCTGGTGCTATCATCTCAATCGATTATGGAACAGAATGGTTTAAGGTTGGTCTGGTGAAAACCGGTACCCCTATCGATGTTGTTCTTGGTAGAGACTCAAAAAGAAAGATCCAATCCGTGGTTGCTATTAGAAATAATGAGAGAATTTACGGTGTTGATGGGCTTAACTTGGTAACTTAAAACCTAATCTTTTTGACAATACTCTTCAACTAACCTGGATTGATATAGGGAACACGTTTCCCTAAGCTTACGTACCCGGCTCTCAAAAACTTGGTTGGTCGTTTGTATGAAGACGAAATCTGCCAAAACTACCGTAACACTTTTATGAACAGTATGGTCAAAGATCCCGTTAGAGGAACTGTTAGTTTTGAGCATGAGGACGGAACAAAATACTCCGTAGAAGAATTGATTGCTATGCAGTTAAAACATGCCAAAGAACTTGCTGAAGATACTGCACAGGAGAAGATCAAAGATACTATCCTTACGGTAAATTCCAAAGATTCCACTGTTTTTATCGCAAACTGTAAAATACTCAAACATTATTTAATCTTTAGGTTCCTCCATTTTTCAACACTTTTGAGAGACAAGCTTTGTTGGATGCAGCTGATATTGCTGGTTTGAATGTATTAGAAATCATCAATGATGAGAGCGCAGGTATATTTCCAAACATTTTCAAGTTACAAGACATGGCTTTACTCATATATCTCTAGTTGCACTCAACTACGCCATGTCTAGATCTTTCACTGAGGAGCCAGAATATCACATCTTCTACGATATGGGTGCTGGAAGTACTGTTGCTAGTCTTATGGAATTCAAGACCATATCCGTTAAGGATGTGGGTAAATTCAACAAGTCCATTACTCAAGTCGAAGTAAAAGCCGTTGGCTACGATCGCACTCTTGGTGGTCACCAGTTTGACTACAAACTCCAGGAGCATTTAGCAAACGAATTTATTGGTAAAATGGGATCCAAAGTCAAAAACAATATTCGTGACTCTGGTAAGGCCATGGCAAGATTAATGAAGGAGGCTGCTCGTGTGAAGCAAATTCTCAGTGCTAATACTGAGACTGTTGCATCCGTCGAAAATCTATTTGAAGACCACGACTTCCGTATTCATGTTGCTCGTGCCAAATTTGAGACCATCTCAGCTGATTTGTTTGCCCGTGTTACCAATCCTATTGCCTCCATCTTAGACCAAGCTGGCCTCTCCAAATCTGACATCAGCTCCTTGGTACTTGTAGGAGGCAGTGTTCGTATACCCAAGATTCAGTCTATTCTAAAGGATTATATTGGTGATAATAGGATCGCCAAGAATGTCAATGGCGATGAAGCAGCAGTGATGGGAGCCGCTTTCCGTGGTGCCGGAATGAGCCGTCAATTCAAGGTCCGAGAGATCCGTCTGAAGGACATCACTACCTTCCCAGTTGATGTTACCTATTACTCTGAACCCAAGGATACCAATCAGAATACCAAGCAAATTCAAACCACCTTGTTTAAGGAATTCTCTCCCTTAAACGTGAAAAAGATCATGAATTTCAAGCGCAACAGCGATTTCCAATTCGAAGTACAATACGGCAAATTGAAAGACGAACATGAACATGAATTCGGCCCCAAACAGATAGCCAAAGTTCACGTTGAAGGTCTCACTGAAGGACTTAAAACATTTGAAGAGATTTCAGTCAGTAAGCCAAAGGTTCAAGTCTCCTTGAAGCTAAGCAAGTCTGGCACTGTGTCCATCTTCGACGCTGTCGCCACTGTTGAGACCAATACTAATTTGACGGAAGAGCAAAAGAAGGGATCCCTAAAAGATCGTATGCTTTCTTTCATTAAGGGAGAAGGGTCTGACGAATCCAAGAAGTCTGACGAGAAGGCTGCCTCTGATGAGAAATCTGTTGACTCTGACAGTATTGCATCCAAAGAAAATGGTACTCAATTCAACCAAACTACCACGGATGATCTTAAAGTTGAAAAGATTCAGCTGAAGATGAGAATCGAAAACTTGGGCGTTAAGCCTATGGATAGGGATGCCAAACAAACTGCCATCTCAAGAATCAAGGTAATGGATGACGAAGACGCCATCAGAAGAGAGCGTGACGAATCCAGAAACAAGCTTGAGTCATTCATCTACTCCGTTCCCGACTTCCTTGAAAAGGAATTGGTGTTGAAGGTCAGCACAGAAGAACAACGTGAACAACTTCAAAAATCGGTTAGTGATGCTTCCGAATGGCTTTGGGAAAATGAAGAGAGCGGTACTGCCAAAGATTTCCAGCAAAAATACAGCGTACTTGAAGTTTTGTATAAACCAATCCAGGATAGACAAAAGGAATTCAGTAAACGTGGAGAGCTAATCAAAAGCATTCAAGACTCGATGGCATATGCCAGAGATTACGTGGAAGGTACTCGCGCGAATATGACCGATATAGAATCACCCACACTTCAAAAGTTACTAGACGACATCTTGGAAAAAGGAGTAGAGACCGAAAAATGGTTAAATGAGAAAATCGATGCTCAATCCAAGATTCCTCTTTACGAAAACCCAGTGGTTCTCTCACAGGATCTAGAAGCCAAGAATCAACAATTCCATTTGAGTTTGATTGGACTCGTTCACAAAGTGGAGATTGCAAAGAGACAAGCACAGAAATCAACTACTACTAGCACTGCCTCCACTCCTACCGCTAGCGCTAGTGCTTCCACTAGCTCCTCATCTCAGTCGGAAAGTGAATCAGATACATATACTACTCCGTCGATCAACACTGATGCTCCATCCGCTTCCGAGTCATCTTCCGAGCCTTCAGTTGAAACAAATTCCCCAGATCATGATGAATTATAATTCAGAACAATTTCATAGTTTCTGCATACTTTTTTCGATAGGTTCCCCATTTTTATATCTATGTATCTAGATTCAGTTCAACCGCGGAGCCTTTCAAACAACATTATACAATAAATGAATATATTATTAACAATCTATCATCCCTTTTTAATAGATGAGTTGTCCTATTTTCTAGTCCTCTTTCACATCACGTCATTTGATCGAACTATAAGTCATACTAGAAATTTCATTTCAACTTTTCCCTTGATTTTTATTGATTTTTTAGAGAAGACTTCCTTCGATAATATATAACTGGTTTAACAAATATACAGATGATTCAGTGATAGTGATTGAAGTAAATAGCTAATCGAAAAATCCCAGGAAATTCTTCAGTCAAGACATTTCAAATTCTTAACATGTCCCCACAAAGCTAGATCCCCTTTCAACATGTTGCCAATAATCTTTAGGCTGCTGCGACTGCGACACTTTCTCTCTGCGTAGGAACAGATTCTTCCACAAAGACGTTCCTTCCAAATCTCTGGACTTTGTCGGCACGAACTTCGGCAAGGAATTCATTGAACAAGTATTCAGTGTCTTGTGGTCCACCTTTAGCTTCAGGATGGAATTGAACCGAACGGATGGGTTTGGTCACATGGCGAATTCCTTCATTGGAACCGTCGTTCGCATTGATGAAGTATTTCGCCCAACCTGACGGTAGGCTATTATCATTAAGAGCATAACCATGATTCTGTGAAGTGATGACACATTGACCGTTCACTACGTTCACAGCCGGCTGGTTGTGTCCACGGTTTCCGAATCGTAGCTTGTATGATTCTAATCCTGCGGCCAGTCCAAGGACTAAATTACCCATACAAATACCAAAAATAGGCTTATTAAATGTATTAATGGCATTGCGAAGATGATCTACTGTTGCACCGAGGGCAGTAGGTGAACCAGGTCCGTTGGAGATGAACAAACCATCGTATTTCTCTGCTTCCTTGTTGTAATCATAATCCCATGGTAAAAGAGTAACATGAGCACCACGAGCAACGAGGCAACGAATGATATTTTGTTTGATACCACAGTCAACCACAGCGATCTTTACATCGCCCTCAGGATTGTACTCTACTGGAACTTTGGTGGAAACCTCGGAAACGAGGTTGTTCTGATTTGGATCCTCGAATTGGGCCACAGGCGATTCAATGTCTTGGGCTCCAACTGCGAGTTGACCTAGGGTAGATCCTTGGTCACGAAGGAGATGGACTATTGCTCGGGTATCTACGCCACTAATGGCTGGAATGTCATAGCGTGTACACCATTCACCGAGGGATTCGACAGCATTCCAATGAGAATACTTAGTAGCGTAGTCACTCACAACAATACCTCGGCAGTGGATACCCTCCGATTCAAAGTATTTCAGTAGACCATGTTTGTCTTTATCCATACCTGGAACACCATAGTTTCCAATCAGGGGTTGCGTAAACACGAGGATCTGTCCACGATACGATGGATCGGTCATGGATTCCGGGTAGCCTACTAGAGAGGTAGTGAACACAGTTTCACCGAAAGCAGATTTTGGAGCACCGAATGAAGTACCCTTGAAGATTTGGCCAGATTTGAGCTTCAATGCAGCATGAGATGAGGCTGAAGCGGCAACCGGGGGAACGAAGTGAGTAGAGTGGGCAGGAGAATCGGACACGGTAGCAAGCTTACGAATGGCCAAGAGGTTTCTGGCGATCTTAGGACCGGTAAGGAGAGTGTTGGTTGACTTGGAGAAAGTGAGGAAGGACATTTTCTTGGTTTGATGGATAGAATATGGATTGTTTGGTTGAAGTATTGTTTTCTTAAGGATTGATGTTGAAAAGTTGAAATTCGACCGAAGGAAGATCTTGTTAGTTATCAGTGTTCTTTAAGGTTGGTTGGAGTTTAACAGATTTGAGCGAGAGCTTTCCAAACTAAATAAAATAAAGTAAATTTTTAGTGTTCGTCATAAATGCATATCGGACTCGAGAAAGTGGACGCATACTTTGATCAGATATGTAGTCAGAGGAGTTCTTTTCTTGAGCGTGAAAGTACATGTAAACCTTGAAGGTTAGCTAGTTGTTTTCTTTGTAGCCACGCTTTACGACTAAAGGGAAGGTTGGTAAGTTCAAAAGCTTGTAGAGAAAGACAGTTCATTGAGTACCAAGATGCTCAGTTTATATACAAAAAACGGACTATTTTGAGTAACTATGACCAATCATGATCGGGCTACAACAGCGCATTGATTTACACATTGATTTACATCTTCAAACTCATAGTTTCCAAATCTCTGCTCAGAGATAAGGGAAATAGACTGGCCACTTAGTAATGAAGGGTATGTTGCAAATGGTATGAACGGGAATATTACGGGAATATAGCGGGAATGTAAGCAGAGAATCTGCCAGATATATCGAAAATAAAGAGTAAACCCACCCACATGATAATCAATTTTCTTCAGCAGTTTCCTAATTAGGCCCTTTATGAAGAAAATGTGTACCACACCTGTATTGCACCGGTTTCTTTTTTGACCAAACTGGAGTTGATATGAAGAAAATGACTCAAATTGACTCTGAGCATCCCCATCATTTCGGTCATAACCTCAGCCATGATTTCAGGAACAGGTTGCACTTTGATTTCACTGAAAATTCCGGTCTAGCAACCATGAAACATGTTATAGATACTGCTTTTTGTAAGTCTGCCTCGATATCGCATTGTCAAGAGATGTAACAGCCTTAATCTTCCTATGCCATTTTGTACAAGCCACCATTGCCAACGATGAAGCCCTCTTTAATCCGTAGCTGAGTGGTTGGATACGTAAGATAAGCCTAACAGTTCCCGAATATCACTTCTCTCCATT
>JNET01031185.1:0-10012 GCA_000697455.1 Basidiobolus heterosporus B8920 | reverse complement strand
AGACATCAGACTGATGTTTTTGAGGATCCAGGGCATTCTGGGATGATATATAAAGAAGGAAAGATGTTATCAAGGCCAAACAATCAGCAAGGAAGTGCAACATGAAGGTAAACACTGATTTGGAGATACTGCATAAGTGGAGAAATGTGACATATCACAGTTTCTATTTAAAGAGTATTGAGTCCCATGTGGTCTTACTTGGCTTATCAGTGGATATACTTATTATAGCTACTAATAGAAAGGAAGCCCTTCAAAAGTCCTAATGGAGCATATCTTCTCAGAAGATTACATCTGATTTTGGTGAAAACCACACTATTGAAGAGTTACCATCAGGACAGCCAGATATGCCAAAACAATGATTCCAGATCACTTGTGGGACACTCAGGAGAGTTACAGACATGGTATAGAGCCAGATATTATACCAGAAGGAACTCAAAAGCAAATAGGCTTTAATTTTGTCAAAAATGGACGAAAATTCAAGCAGGAGGAGCCAAATGAAAGCCAGAATTTCACAGATCAAATTTCTACTGAAAATTTGATGGATACTGATCCTGAACTCTGTCCAGAAGTTGCAGATTCAGTGGGAGTAACCAACTTACTCAATCAAGATCTTAAATCAGACCTTATACCTGTAGTTAAGCAGATTTCCGGCCAAATCAGATGGTGGATAAAGCTATGCTTAAGTTGTCCATTGGCTAATGCAATTTTAGATCAATGAGGGCATTCCTATGCATATTTAGGACATGATATAGGTCACAGAAAGTTCCCAGTTGGTTTCAAACTTTTACTCTATGATAGAGTAGTATGTTAATACTTTGAATATTCAGCTACAAAGATATAGTTGTTTATATGAATATTTAGTTGAGTGGGAGTGTTGAAATTAAGTTAGTTTAGCAACTAAGTATTCATATAATTAGGTATATAATTTATATTTTGTATTTATGAGATATTTGTCAAAGTTGAAATGCATAACATCAATTTGGATTAATTACAAGATTATGAAATGTTGGATTTATGAAAAATCTTAAACATGGCCAAATGAGCTGAAACTCCTACAGTATGTTCTTAGAACCCTCTAGAATAGTATGCAATAGTTTCTTTATTTAGTTCTAACAAAAGGTATAAATACCTTTCTTTATTACAATAAAACATTAAGTGAAAGTACAACAACTTCTTAATATCCAGTCACTTCCAATATCACTATTTTCACTTTCAACAACGCTGACCCTTAGTTAAGTGGAAATGTTAAAATTCATATAATTTAGCACTTGATTTTCCATACTTGATCTTATCCTTACTACATTTACTAACCAATTTCCTCTCTCCCAAAACTCACACTGGGGTTATACTTGAAATATTTCACCCACTTAGAAGTGTTGAAATTAAGTTAGTTTAGCACCCAGGTATTTGTATAATTAGGTATATAACTTATATTTTGTATTCATCAGATATTTGGAGAAGTTGAAATGCTTAATATCAATTTGAATTAATTACAAGATTATGAAATGTTGGATTTATGTAAAATCTTTGGCATGTCCAAATGAGCTGAAACTTCTACAGTATGCTCCTAGAGCCCTGTAGAATACTACATAACAGTTTCTTTATTTAGCTCTTACAAATGGTCTACATACATTTATTTATTACAATAAAGCAGGGAGTCATAGTACAACAACTTCTGAGTAACCAAAGTCACTTCCAATATAACTATTTTCACTTTCAATAAGAAGTATCCATAATAATTGATTTTCTCAAACATGTCCAAGTGACCTTGAACCTTGCACACATGTTACTGGGACCTTGCTTAACAAATTCTACCTGTTACTTTGCCTACTTTGTGACAAAAGTATAAAATTCAAATTTTCATTCAATAAATCCATAAGTGAAAACCGCATATTCTCTAATTCTCCAAATCACTTCCTATGACTCCCACAATCTCACAACAGAAACGAGATATAGGTTGGATTTTTTACTTAAGAGGTTTCATTCCTCTAAGCTGGCTTCTTTACTTGTAATTGGTTAGATTTATTACTTTTTGCATATAAAGATCTCGCCTCCTTGGTGACTTTCCCTGCCCTAACCCTAAGATTTAACCTATTGGTGATTATCATCCCCTAACCTTGTTTAGTAAACTTTGCGAATCCTTCAGGATGGCTAAGAATACTTTCATTTTTTAGTTCTGGTAGATGGTATAAGTATAAGTTATATATTATAATAAATCGTTGAGAGCAGTGCATCTTCGAATCATTTCTTTTGAAAGTCAAATCAGTAAAAATCAGGAAACCTGTTGTAATTTCATGAGCTGTATATATATTTACGAGGCTAAGATCATTGTAACAGTTCATATGTTGTGCGTACTGGTGTACAAGTGAGAGCCACGTGTACTTCTTGTTTTGGAAAAGGCATTTAATACTTACTATTTACGGTTTTCGTTGTTTATATCAGGATTTGAACTAGGGAAGTTGGCCGATCATCTCAAACTCAATCTAGTGTGTCAATCCTTATCACTAAATCAACAATGAATCAGATTAGGATATGAGAATACAGATAAATTAGTGAGAAATAAAATTGTCGTAGTTTCCGATAATGATCATAGATCTAATGAACGAGCATCATGAATCACGCATAGCACACAATACATAACCAATTAAACTTTCGTCAACATCATGCATGATTAGGTCATGAAAGCGATACACAGGGAATGGGCAATGATATAAACTATTACCACTATGCGGTTTATTAAACATTAATGAGAGGTAGGTCAAGTGTCTATGCAGGTGAGGATGATAAAGGGATAAATGGCTATCTTAACGTTTTGGCTTCTTGTTAATCCAGACAAATAGGATAAACACTCCAACATTGAAGATGAAGTAACACCATAGAATTCCGAAATTTCTCCACCGATGGTCAATAGTCCACTCAAACGTCCTCAAGAACTCGCTTCCACTGGTGTACTGGCAATATTTGCATACATCCGTGGCTGAAGGGTTATCCAGGTAACCTGTTGTGGTCCTTAACCAATTAGCACTATAAGACCCACATGTTTGTCCACTTGGTGGTGTATACCGTACGAAGTCTTCTTCGATACATTTCACCTCCATGTTGTTAAATATAGTAGTAACGAATCCCTCCAAGAAATAATGATAAGGATCCAATGGATACATCCACACTCTCCAGAAATAGACCATAGCCGCAGGGGGCGACAAGAGACCGGCAAAGAGAAACAGGAACGTGTTCGGGATGGGCGTGACAATGGATGCTTGTGCCATTGTTTGTAACATAGCCGCAATTGCCAGACCAAAAGAAATCGAAAAGAGAAGGAAGATTACCAGTAGAATGTACAAGTAGAACCCATCCAACGCTGTGGTCTGAATGCCAGCCGTCCAATACAATGGTAAGAACCCAAACGCACCAGCAACGCACATGTAGGGTACCTCCACGAGAATCATGGCTAATGCGAACGCAAAGAACCCGTAATACTTCGAAGCATAATCACGACGGAAGAAGGCACGTTGAGCCATGAATTGAGGCTGGATAGAGAACACCAGTGTCAAACCTATAGTGCAGATTTGTTAATACTTATTGACTAATAAAAATTCTTTCGACTCTTACCCATAATCAAGATCTGGAAAACAATCAAAGTACGCAATTGTAATTCGCTAGGGGTCGGTGACAACTTCCAGAATGTAAACCCATTAAGAAATCCAATAAAGAAGGCTTGCCAAATTCGACCAATGTTGAAGAAAGGATCTCTCCACCAAACCAGGTTCATGCGCTTATACACTTCCCATACCTGGAACGTGAAGTTGGTGGCAAATTCGCGGGCATTGGGATCCTTGGAATTGGCTGCAGCATTAGAATTCAATCTTCGTAGCTCGTTCTTCACTTCCACAGCTTCTGGGCTACTCTTCCACACTTCAGTCCAATCTTTCAGAGATTTGCCAGTTGTTCCGGCACCGATCACTTCTAAGATATATTCAGCTGGATTCTCCGATTGTTCACAGTGGCGAGCACCATTGCGTTCGAAGTACTCATTCATGACAACCGAGTTCTCCCCAATATCTCCAAAATAGGCTACTTTACCACCACGAGCAAGTAACAGCAATCTATCAAAGTGTTCGAACAGAATAGAGGAAGGCTGATGGATGGTACACACAAGAGCCATGCCAGAGTCAGCAAGTTTACGAATAAACTTGATAATGTTGTAGGATGATTGGGAATCTAATCCAGAGGTAGGCTCATCCAAGAATAAAATGGTTGGCTTCGCAACAAGCTCCATACCGATTGTCAGCCGTTTACGCTCTTCCACAGAAATACCTTGACCTGCCTCAAGCATACCAATCAGGGCATCCCCTAGATGTTGCATTTCCATCATCTTCAAGACAGTTTCAACGTACTCGTATTTCTCCTCTAAGGGGACTTCCATAGGTTGACGCATTTTCGCGGAGAATTGCAAAGCTTCACGAACAGTCAACTATATGGTCAAAATAATGGTTGGGACTGGTCAGTAACCGGTAACTTAATAGATAGCCATATAATGAATTAGACTTACATAAGGATTGTGGACATCCATTTGCTCTACATATCCAGTGATACGTTCAAAATCTACTTGCAGCGGGTTGCCATTCAAGAAGATGTCTCCTTCCACAACACCAATGGTCTTTCTCTTTGCAAGGACATCAAGTAGGGTAGTCTTACCAGCACCTGAAGATCCCATGAGAGCAGTCATTTGGCCTGGTTTGATCCAACCTTCGCATTCATTCAGAAGTTGTAGACTTCCACCCTTTATAGGAACTGTGTAATTAACACGATCCCAAGTGAAAATACCAGCTTCAGCGGCAAAATTTTCACCCATATTGTCATATGCTTCCTGAGCTTCTTGGACTCTTTTTAATTCCTCTTCATCAGAATGTCCAGGAGCCTTTCCGGGTTTGTAGACCTTTTTAATGAACCCACCAGTCACCCAGTTAATCTTTTCCATAGCTACCATATTTAGAGCGACGAAGAACAGCCAAAAGAGAAGCACAGCAATGATATCAATGCTCAACTGGGAGGTTTTGTATCCATAAGCGGCTTCAAGGTAGTCGCTTCCCATAACAAACAATTCACCTTGTTTAGCTCCAGCTAGAACACATACTTGATGGGCTGTGTCGGTATAGCCAGGTCCGCTTGGTGCTAAGCCGACTGGAGGGATACAAGGGAACTTCAAGCCACGCATTTCATTAACAAACAAGGCCTTGAATGCATAAGCGTATGGATCGATCCAATAAATCCAGTACAACTAAATAAACAATCATGTTTAGAATTCAGGAGAGTACAAGTGCTGGTCCGGTGTATATACGTACCCAAGGATGCATCTTGCTGTATGGGATAGAGAAACCACAGTAAGTGATCAAAGTAATCAAGAACACACCGGTAAGTTGGAACGCGACATAGATTGAAGGACTGCAATTACCCAATAATCTATCATACAAGAAGTTCGAATTAGCGAATGGTTGGAATACGAGCTCGAGAAAGAAATTAGCTTACCTGAAAAGATCGGTTGTGGCCAAAGTGGTTAGAATATTGACAAACAAGAAAATGAAGAATTTTCCTGCGTCTCTATCCAAACCAAACATGAAGTAGGCAATAATCGAGTACATTAAACATTGGACGAACACAATAGGGATATCAGTAACCACTCGTGCAATATGGAACGCAGACGGATGATACATGGCATAAGATTTATGTTTTTGTAGCGTCATTCGACCAGTTAAGACGTTTGGTAATTCGGCTTGAGACAAGAAGGCGTTGAATAAGAGGGAACTTAAAAGTGCACCACCTCTCTGGAAGGCACCAGTGGAATTGAGACCCATCATGTAGAACACAGAACCATATACTAGGGCCTGTATAAGAACGGATATGTAACGCTCATACAGAGCATGCTTATCTCCCCACAAAATCTGGAATTGACGTGTAGTAAGGGCGACAACCTGCTGATAAAAGTTGGCAGAATAGACGCTATTACGAGGGACTCCCTTCTGTTTGATTTCTTGTACGTATGCTTTGAATTCAGCAGCAGGCTGCTCGCGTTCTATCTTAGCCTCATAATCTGAGATATTTTGAAGAAGAATTTTGTAATCTTTGGATTCACGGAAATATCTTTCAAACTCCTCAGGGCTTTCAGGCACTTTACCCTGGAATCCTTCGGCAACAATACGTTCGTTTGGATTAGTAATACCGGTAAGGAAATCGGGAATACTTTTTCTCGGTTCACAATCGTATCCCATCTCCAAAAAGTAGCTTTTCGCCCGGTCTTTTGGACCAAAGAAGATACAACGACCGAGATAAAGAAGCATAACCTTGTCGTAGAGATTGTATATACTATCAGAGGCTTGATAGAGAGTTGCAATGGTGGTTTTGTTGAGAGTATCGCACTGGATACGAAGAGATTTGTTGTAGTCCAAGGCACTAGCAGAATCGAGACCTCTAGTTGGACAATCCCAAGCGGTGATGGCACTACGAGCAGTCATCACTTCCGAGATTGTCATACGCTTTCTCTCACCGCCAGAAAGACCTCTTACCCAAGCATTACCAACGAGCTGGAATATACGAAGGCATGATTAGTAAATCTAGCGTGCATAAGATTAATCATGGAATGGTTACTAACCGTGTTTTCTTGTTTCTTTAAACCAAAAATCTTCAAGAGAGTGTCCATGAAATCCTCTTGGAAATCTTTCGCGCTCATACCAGGTACGCGACGAGCTGGCGTCTTCATTTTCAATGCGAATCCCAAAGTCTCTTTGACTGTCAATTCTGGATAATGCGCATCCTCCTCCATACAGTAAATGGCTTCACCAAGATAGTTGCCAAAACTTTCAGAGGGAATACCACCATAGTTAACCTCGCCAACAACATCTAGGAAACCTTGACGGGAATTTGCTAGAACGCGTAACAAACTCGAACATCCGGCACCAGGTCTACCCAACACCAACAGCATTTCACCTTCGGGACAGTATCCAGTAACATTGTGTATAATGTCAAATTTGGTACCCTTTTTGGCTTTCGTGAACCTATGATAAAGAATAATTAGCATTCAATATCTCAAAGCTCTAGCAATACAAAGCCACAATTCATACCATCTCACGGGATTGAGCATATTCACAACCGCCTTTATAGGGGTAAGAAGGGTTAATATGTTGGAGGCGTCACTGCCTTCACCTACAATAGTAAGGTTCTTGAAGGTGACACCCATATGTTGATGACGGATACCATTCTCGTCAGCAGCACGAATACCAGATTCTAAATAGTCCTGAAAGTTGAAATCGTCGCTTTGTTGGAACCCTTTCTCTGGGTCATTTTGGTTTGTTGAATGTCTTGATAGAGTTCGAGCAACGTCTTGCGAGTGTTTTGTAGAAATTCTGGATATCCGCCGCTCAAGATCACGGAACATTTCCGTATTACGCTTAACATCGATATTTTCTTCTGATTGATCTATGACCGTGTGTTCATCGTCGCCCGAAGAATCTTCGAGAGTGACGTGTGGAGGTGAGTTGGAAGGATGTTGGTCAATACCCTTCTTCGGCTCTTGTTGCTGAGCCATGATACTTCTACTGTGATATCTCTAATAAGGTAATCGAAATCGAGATATCGCAAGAATTGGTATTTTTCATGAATCTGTTGAGTGTTTTTATATACAATTTGTAAGGAAAAAAAGGCGGAAAATGCTGGTTCAGATAACATTAGTAAGCAACCAGTTAAATCCAAAGTGAAAAGAATCGAGTGAAACCAACAATTTTTTCAAATGATGGAGCTTTTTCAGCCAATCGGCGGAGAGATCATCGCCGTTCCGCAAACAAGTTTTCATAATGGTTACTGCGGAGTGATGGATGGTATCGGGTATACTCACTTATGGATTTTACCGGACTAGGGTTAACTAACAAACAGGAATACTGGAGCTGAGCCATGGAACTGGATTGAAAAATGCTAAAGCAAAGTCAGGTAAATCCAGAGTAAATCAAACGGAAATCAAGCGGAAATCAAGCGATTTATTAGTCTGCAGGCTGGTTAAGCTAAGACAGCGAATCTAGATCAATGAGGTAATTCATGCTAATTTTATGTATCATAGGGCAGTCACGATATCGGCGCTATATCGGTGCTTTTTACTCATATCTGTCCGTAGCTCGGCCTGACTAATGAAAATACGTGGAAATGGGTATATTTATGTTGCACCCTAAATTATTGATAATTTACTTCACCCCTTCACTAGCTGAATCAGCTAACAACCTCAGCCCCTACCATAACCTAATACGATGATAATTAGGGGGATTTCTGGTTAGGGAAGTTGATTCACCTTATAAATGATAGATTACGAGTCTCATGAATATTTAGTGGTGTATATGCATAGAAATATATCTGGCTTTGCATACATCCCGATCTAAGTATAAAGATTACCAAGAAAATCCTTGCCTACTTAGAGCGTGATGAACTGTTTCATGCTTTTCTAAATAGAGGCTACCAATGTTAAGATATTATATTATATATATATTGCATATTAAATAGAGATTTGGTAAGTTGACGATATTCAAGATCTATCTGTAGTCATCTCAAGGTTATGTAAATGCTGAATATATGAGCAATTTCAGTTGTATTCAAAGAAGCTGTAGCTTTTCAACTTAAATTGCAAGAAAGCATCTGATGAGAATGCTGCTTATATACATGGTGTGCAAATTGGAAAATATTCCAATATTAAGAACTCATTGAATTTGATGCTTTATTGTAATAAAAGAAGATATTTGTTATAATGAAGTAAAGAGATTTTATACACTATTCTGGAAGGCTCAGTTAATTTAAATGTTTCTAATATTTCTCATAATTGCAACTTCTACATACTGGGTAATGATAAATGTTTTCAGCTTATTGCTTAGCCTAGATAACTAACTATACAAGTAACTATGTGATAAGCTTACATATTTAAGCACTTTTAATATTACCTTGGTATGTATTTGGTGTCATTAGGAGCAGTTTGTGTTGAAGTTCCCATAACTTAGCACCTAATTATTCATACTTAATCTTACCCTTATTACATTGATTTATCAATTTCCTCTTGTTCAAAATTCACACTTTGGTTTTACTAAGAATAGTATCACCAACTTAGAAGTGCCCAGAGTACTTGACTTTCTCAAACATGTCCAAGTGTTTCCAAACCTTGCACACATGTTCCTGGGTCCTTCTTTAACACATTCTATCTTGTGAAATTTTGGCAATTATTGGAAGTAATTTGGAGAATTAGAAAAGTATGTGGTTTTCCCTTAAAATTAATGAATGCAAAGATAACTTTTTTACTTTTGTCAGGAAGTATACAAAGCAATGTATATAATGTACTAAAGAAGATCCCAGAGGCATGTGCACAAAGTTTGGGGACATTTAGACATGTTTGAGAAAGTCAAGTATTCTGGGTACTTCTTGTTGTGAGATTCTAGGAGCTGTTAGAAGTGATTTGGAGAATTAGAAGAATATGTGGTTTTCACTTACTGATTTATTGAATGTAAAGTTGGTGTTTATACTTTTGTCAAGAAGTAAGCAAAGTAATGTGTACAATATGTCAAGGAAGGTCTCAGGAATATGTGTGCAAAGTTTGGGGTCATTTGGACATGTTTGAAAAAGTTAAGTATTCTAGGTACCTCAGTGTTAGTAAGAAATATTCTAAGTAAAGCCCAAGTGTGAATTCTGGGTGAGAGGAAATTGCTAAGTAAATACAATAAGGATGAGATCAAGTATTAATATTTAGGTGCTAAATTATGTGAATTTCAATACTCCCACTCAACTAAATATTCATATGCACCAATCCTAAGTGATTTCTTAAATATTCAAATTTCTCTCTAGCTAATGGTTTGGTTAAGATATCTGCAACCATTTATTCAGTTGGGCAATAAACCAAGTCTACTGACTTATTTTCTATAGCTTCTCTAATAAAGTGGTGCTTAATATATATGTGCTTACTTCTGGCATGAAATGTTGCATTTCTTGCTAATTG
>JNET01031172.1:0-17778 GCA_000697455.1 Basidiobolus heterosporus B8920 | reverse complement strand
GGAACACGCATCTTGGCGATGAGCATACCACATGGTGTTGACATAACACAAGAAGTAACAAGTGGTTGAGGGTTAACTCCCATGGAAATAAATCCAACCAGCACTGATCCCGAGATCGTGGCAAACCCGGATGTCATGGTACAATGAATCTCCGATTTGGTCATCGTTTCCAAAAATGGAAGGACTAACAATGAGGATTCACCCATACCAACAAAAGGGGAAGCAGCAGCGACCGTGGACTCAGCACCGCTAGTATTCATCAATCTAACCATGAGCCAAGCAATTTTTTTGACGATCCACTGCATTCCTCCGAAGTAATACACGATCTTGACAATAGCAGCGAAGAAGAGTACAGCTGGGAGTACTGAAGTTGCAAATGTTCCCATCTTGGCCACTTTATCACCAACGATGAAAGCGAAACCAGTATTGGAAAACTCCAGAAGAGTGGTACACAGGTGAGATACCCAATGGAAAATGGCATAACCAACCGAAGTCTTAAGAATGAACAAACCAAGAAGGTATTGAATCAAAATTCCGGTAAGTACTGTAGCCCAACGGATCTTCTTGCGGTCGGTAGAAGTAACGTAAAGACCTAGTATAAACACGCACAAACCACCGAGGGATCTGACTCTACTACGTAAGTCACCATTGCCTGGTGTGACAGGCAAACCAAGAGTAACGCCCACAATTAACCCCACGGTAAAGACAATGGAAACAATCCAACGAACTCTACTCGGAAATCTCATGGCAAACCTAATTAGATGAGAAAAGAACCAACCCAAAGGCTTCGAAAGAATGGTAGTAGGGACATGGTAGAACATAATCTTTAAGCAAACAAATGCCCAGAGCAGGGATGCGACAAGTGACTTGCGGCCATGAAGGATCCAGGCAGCAATAATGTATCCCGTATAGAGCAAGACTGCGGCAATATGTATGTAAAGACGAAAACGCTGGTAAAGTGATTTCTTTTCCTCGAGCACCTCAAGTTTTTTCTTCTCATCTTCATCGAAGTACTTGTCATTTGCAGTAGTGGGCAAAAAAGAAACGGGAACAGACTCGATTACCGTATCAGATGCAATATCAGGGGATATACTGACAGGAACCTCAACCGCAACCTTTTGATCCTGGTCTTCGTGGGTTGACATTTCTATACCGGCAATAACGAAATGGTTTTTAGGGAATGGAATGGAATAAGCTTGATGATTTTTAGAGGTTGGCACATCCTCGTCTCTTTTATAGCTTTACATGCATGCCCCGTAACACAGATAGAACTTTATTTCTGCAGAATTGCGATGATTTGATTTAGTATTTTTGTACATCTGGACTTGCTATTGAGGCTAGTGGTCTCACACCGTTTACTAAAATGAATTAGTTTCCCTGGGGTGAGCTATGCTTCATTGTGATCGTTCTATTGACGAGATCTACATAAAACTCTCAGGGTGTTTACCAATCATCGACAAATTCCGAATTTCATTGAACACTACGTGATGTTCTGTGGTTCGAATTCCATGCAATTACCCACACTAATTTGGTTTCCCAATATTTTTTCATAGCTTCAGTTACCAACTTGGGCCTATTGACTCCACTGATGTTGTGGCTCATAGATGCTCTTCTATATGCGAGATCATATGATCTCTTCACCAATACAATACTTCGATTCATGGAATCCACTGAATCTCTGGAACCTTCATCTGGTCCAGTTTGGTGGCATTGTGATGTTGTTGTTTCATCCACACTCATACACCCTATGATTTTGCTACTTAGAAGCTTTACGCTTATCCTTACTAATCCCTGCTCGCCCTTATTTGTATGTATCTTTCCAGATCCGTTTTGGTGCCAGACGTTAAGTCCGCCACTGAACTTCATCAACCATTGTCAGGTTTTAAGAAACTCTTAGTAATTGATGTCTGTGAAGTTAATTTCTTAACCTCAAGTGACATGACTTTCATTCCTCACTGCTGGTGCTCGTATTCGATGCAGCGTGTTGGCGTTGGCAATAACCGGGGTCAGGTTGACGTTCTTGGTTCTCAGTTATACCAGTTATATGAAGCGGTAAAACGTTTCTTGAATATATACACATTGTTCTACCAGATTAGTAATTGTGTAGGTATCCTCTTAATAGTTGTTAACCTTTTATTCTAAAGCCACATTAACTCCTCTTTAGTATACGATGTTACAAATGTTAATTACGATAGGTTCATATGCCAGCTCTTCTTTGCTTTGGTTATTTACAAAAGATGTGGTAATTTACATGATTATTATGATCAAACATCAATCAGATTTTTTTTCAATGCAATCAATTGATGTACCGAGCGTGTTTCATGGATGCCGTGTTTCAATCGCGTCATGTCACAAGATTCCGTTCGCGTCTGTATGAGAATAATATTGAGATAACAGACTCAGATCATCATTCTCAGAGATTCCGATGGGGTTACAGGTGCTGATCTTAGAGTACTATGGTACCAAGTGTGAATCCTGCTACAAATCAGCCCTAGATTAATTCTATGTATGGTCCAATAGGATACCGCCTTCGCGTGAATAGCATCGAAATATAAATACTCCTCTCTCCTTGTTTTGATTGGATTTTTTCCTTGGAATTCGCTTTGTTTTTCTTTTCGTTTGTCTCTGCGAGTGCCGAAATTACGGCAAAAGCTACATTTCATCCTTTTATAGTGTCACTTGTTTTGACACTATATGCTAATTACATTGATTATCCCGTAATTCGTGAACTTTTCTTTATCTAATCCTGCCAACTAAGCTTGGATTCTTTCGTGAACAATATAATGGAATCTCTAAGGATATCAAACGAGAAGGAGTTCTTCGATACTTCAATATACACCTCTATTAATATAAACTCGACCTTTAGCTTAATGGACTGCTCAAATTCGTAGGTGCTTTATTCGTATATTTTAAAATGTTACACAGGAAGTTAACGTTCTTCTCGTAGCAACATATTAGATAGCTTTACGAAGTCAAGAAAACAGTGGATATCTTCGGTATTCGATTCCGTACCCTCCAACAGTGTAATACGTACGCCCCTGGGTAGCTGCACCTTAATGATCGGACCACACGTATTCGCGAATAGTCAATTCTATAGGACACGTGTTAAACTTAGTACTTCATCCAGTCAGCAATTGAGCGGCTGCTTTTATTCTCCGCCAAGAAATGTCACTCAAATATCTACGCCGCCTACATCGCCCATTTCATCCCCGACAAATAAATTCGATATTGTGTTCGAACTTGAGGATAGCCCCGGGGTTTGGTGGTTGTTACCTATGGATATTAAACTAAAGACACAATCTCTTAAGGAACCCTATCAGGTAATCTTACACGATGATCCAGAGAGTTTTCTCACGTGTAGATATTGATCTATTAATCATAGGTAACTATAACGATTCCGCCTCGCTTATCCAAGTCTCTACCAGATCCTTTCTATCAACAAGCGAGGCAAAACTACGTTTACATTTTCGGAGTTCAAAAAGAACTTTGGGCCGAACTCCAGTTGGCATTGATTGATTTCTGTGTGGATGAAAAGTACGAGACATACCATCATCGACCCAAGATCATTCTCGAACATCCTAAAAATCCCACTTGTGAAAAGTACTACAGCCTTTCGCAATCTGACTCCGACTCGGATTTCTCAAGTGATCCTTGGGGCTCAAGCCCTTGCTCTAGTAAGCTTCAAAAGGTCAATTCAGAGGCAGCGGGTAAGCGCAGTTTTTCATAAATGTGCACTTGGATACTTTAGTAATCCCATTCAATAGACAAAACGCCAGACAGGGTATTGGTTACGCCCAAACGCGTCAATCTTTCTATTACACCCAGCTCAGGCGGTATTGGCAAAAAATGTGGTTACTGCGGATGTAAGAGTACACCAATGTGGAGAAGAGGTCCAGCAGGTCCTGGAACATTGTGCAATGCTTGTGGTGTAAAATGGAAGCATGGGAAGATCATGCAAGAGCAACCAATCAAGTATGAGAAACTATTTGGGAGTTCTCGCGGCAGGTCCAGCAGTTCTAGAGACAAAGCATCACCAGTGGTTTTGATAGACTCTCGTATGGCTCGTAATACTACACCAGCTTCTACAGTTAGCGATTCGAGCTGCGTTAACGAATAACCAATCTAAGGACATCTATCCTCTTGCACCACGTGGGAATTTTATTTTCCCGCTTATTCCCAATTTGAGATCAATCACACTGATCTGTCACGTATATATTTAAGCTAGTAATCTTGTATTTCTTTTATGTAATATCACAAGCTCCAAAAAGAGAATGTATTTTAGTACCATTATAGAGTCAACATTAAAGTGCAATCGTCGCCTTTTCTGCCCTGTAATCCTACGAATATTCGCTTGGTGTAAGATTAGTTTTAGAAGTTTGTGTATATTTTCTGAAAATGATGGTTCTGGGACGCGAGGTAAAGAGTACAAAGCAACAGTATGATTAAGTATTAGAAATTTCCTTCGGGACAGATGATTCTCTTGTAATCCTTGATACCGTCTCCAGTGAATTTGGTGAGTTTTGCATTATCGCAAACCCAAATTTCGTTACATACGGAGTCAATGAAGCGTTCGTCGTGGGAAACAACCGCGACACCACCAGTAAACTGCTTGAGGGCATTTGTCAAAGCGTCGATGGAATCCATATCCAAGTGATTGGTAGGCTAAACAATGACAAGGTTAGTTACGATGATTAAACGTTGGATTGGTGCGTTGTGTTGCATCAAAGAAATCTCACTTACTTCATCAAGCACCAAGAAATGTGGGTCCTGGATTGCCAGACAGGCAAACGCCACTCTACTCTTCTGACCACCGGAAAGCGTTTGAATAGGTTGAAGACCAACCATTCCAGAGATACCGAATTTACCGAGGTAGCGTCTGTATTCTTCTTCGGTTCGTCCGGGATATGCCTTAGCCATGTATCCGACAGCGGAGAGGTTAAGATCAAGTTGATCGACGTGATGCTGGGTAAAGTAAGCAAGACGAAGACGACCATGTCTGTGAACCAAACCAGTTCTTGGCTCCAGTTGACCAGTAAGCAGCTTCAGCATGGTGGATTTACCTGCACCGTTAGGTCCAACCACTGCTATACGGGAGTCCATTTGCATATCAAAGCTAACGCCGCTAAGAATGGTTCGTCCGTCGCCATACCCGAACGTTACTTCGTTCATTTGCAGAATTGGTGGACTTAACTTCTCAGTCTCAGGGAAACTGAATGTCACAATAGTCTCATCCTCGGGTTTCTCAAGCTCTGGTAGTTTCTCCAGAATCTTGATCTTACTCTGAGCTTGAGCAGCACGTTTAGCATTGAATCTCCAACGATCGATAAAGTCTTGAAGATGTTGACGGTATTGCATCTGCGATTCGTATTCACGCAGTTGGTTTTTGCGACGTTCTTCCTTGGTAGCATAGAATTGGGTGAAGTTTCCTTTGTAGTAATCGAGTTTCTCCGAGTGTTGATGAAGGATGTCTGTGGCTACTTCATCCAAAAACTCTCTGTCGTGAGAAACGACGAGTAAAGAATTGGGCCATGTTTTCAGGTATGATTCCAACCATACCACAGCTGGGATATCCAACATGTTTGTAGGTTCATCAAGTAACAAGAGATCTGGCTTGCAGAAAAGTGCACGAGCGAGGGAGAGACGCATACGCCAACCACCTGAGAAGGATGAGGTAGGGTTACGGATTTGATCCGTGCGGAAACCTAAACCAGCAAGAATGGCCGCAGCTCTGGCCTCAGCTTTGTCGGACTCGATATCGTTAAGTTTGGAGTAAACTTCACGCAATTTCACCTCGATTTCTCCCTTTTCATCTTCAATTGCGTCGGATTTGTCTTCAGATTTCTCCAATTCTGACATTCTTGCATTCAGCTGTCTTTCCTCTTGTAGTAAATGCTCACGGAAGTAATCAGCCTTAAGTACAGACACAATAGCCGGGGTATCGTCTCCGACCATCTCTTGCTCGACGTGGAGAATACTGATGTGAGTAGGGATGTTTACCTCACGTTTAGAAATGGTACGAAGTAAGGTGGATTTTCCGATACCGTTTCTACCAATAAGACCGTAACGTCTACCAAAAGCAAGCGTAAGAGAGGCGTTGGTAAGAATACGTTTGCCGGCAAAAGAGATGTCGAAGTTCTCCAACTTGATATCCTTAGATTTACCACGGGTACTGGTGTAATCAAGAATGGGATTGATGGTAAGAAGCTCAACCTCGTCTTGTTTCAGAAGGAGCTTACTAGCCTCATAATTGGACTTGCGTTCTCTCTTAAGAAGTTTCTCCCGAATCTTCTTTTCTGCCTTCTCCAACTTCTTTTGGTCCACTTGAGAAGCCATCTTTCTACCACTGACAGCCTCCAAATCGATGTTTCTAGCTGCCAATTTAGCAGTAGCGGAGATATGGCTCTGGGAAAGCATATGGATGGGAGTTTCCAGTTTAGTCAAACCATTTGATTTCTTTTCCTTGGCAACACCGTGATAGTCGAACATTTTTGTAAGCTCTTCGCATAAGGAATTGACGGCGTTGGTGTCACCACCAGCGTCGACTAGCATAGGCCCCACAAATTCCTCAACCGAAACATCCTCGTCTTCGTTTTGAGGTTCCGATAGCCAACCGAGAAGATAATCCACAATAGGATCATCCACATCGGGAACAGCCTTGCGAATCAGCTTTTCTGCCTTAGCGGTGATCGTTTCTGCCACCATATTTATCGAGATTTTATAAACTGAAGATGGGAGAGAACTTGAGTGAATTAAGACGACTAGTTCTATTCACTGGGCACTTCTAAAAAGTCAGTAAATGGCCCACTCTTACCCAGACTGGTATCTAGTAAGAAAAAAATCGGCAGGTATTTTACGTTGATCGAAGCATGATCATCAATGAATTGATGGGGGTTTTTTTTTATGAATCGTTATCTATTTCATGCTAGAATAGGATAATTTAGAATTAGAGGTGACCCTGTTTCTGGCATCATGTGACGCCATTTAGAAATATCTGAAAAATAAATAAGCTAGGTTTTGTAGGTTACAAGATGGTGGGTTGTTTGAGGCGAGTCATAGAAACACTCCTCCCTTATTTTGAAGAATATGTCACAAGCTAGCAAACCTCCAAAGATACAAGAGATAGAAGATGACGATGATGCCAACAATAATAACTTAGGGTACGCCTGGGAGGAAGAGTATAAAAGAAGTTGGGATGTAGTACAGGAAGATGAACAAGGGTCACTCCGAAGTGTAGTTGCCAATCTACAGCAACAAAAACGTAGACGGTGAGTCTTTTATTCTCCACAGAACTGGAGGCTCAGTGAATAAATGTGAGAAACACCAACAATTCGTGGTTTTAATCCTTTTCCTTCACCTAGTCTTCTGCGTGACACTTCGACTATCCGACGTGGTATCATTCGCCACTTGTACCTGATCTTGGATATGTCAGCTGATATGATGGAGAAGGACTATCGTCCACACAGATTGGGACTCACGGTGAATTATGTAGAGGCGTTTGTTCTAGAATATTTTGACCAGAATCCCATCAGTCAACTGGGCTTAATCATTACTCGAGACGGAATCGCAGAAAAACTAACAGAGTTGAGCGGTACGTTAGCAACTAGTGTAGATAGCGTATTAAGACCTACCCTAAGTACTTGCTTTGAATCCAGGCAATCCTATGGATCACATACGAGCCATAAGAAATAAGAACAATCAGGATTGTATTGGTGAGCCCTCTCTTCAGAATGCTCTTGAGATGGCCCGGAGCTCACTCAGGTTCGAATGCAACTTTTAGGTGAATGGCTGAGTATCATTCTCTAACGTTACTCTTTGTAGTCACGTACCCTCCCATGGATCACGAGAGATTCTGGTGGTCTTTGGTTCATTAACGACCTGTGATCCTGGAAACATTCACGAAACTATTCAATCACTGAAAAACGAGGAGATTCGGTGCTCAATGGTTCAGCTATCAGCGGAGGTGCAGGTATTCAAAACCTTGTGTAAAGAAACAGGAGGAAGGTTTGCGGTTGCTATGAATGATATGCATTACCGCGATATCATGTTTGAAACGATCCCACCACCGCCTACTACCACCGCCAAGAGTTCCTCCAATTTGGTCAAAATGGGATTTCCCACACGGATTGTAGAGTCTATCCCATCATTTTGTGTCTGGTAAGACCGGCCAACTGAGCAAATACCGAATCCAAGTAACCTGTTCGTTTTTAGTCACCAGAAGCTAGTACTCGGCGGTTATGTGTGTCCCCGATGCAAATCCAAGATTTGTGAGCTACCGACCGACTGTGACGTTTGTAACCTAACCCTAGTGTCTAGTCCACATCTGGCACGCTCATATCACCATCTGTTCCCAGTGGAGAACTTCATTGATGTTGATCCTCTTCAGTAAGCCTACTACTAATTGTTCGCATCATTAATATAACCATTCATTAATGTACCGCTGCATCACCCAGATGCACCAGCACCTGCTGCTTCGCCTGCCAAGTCACCTTTGGCAACAAGCGAGACGACCCCACCGACGATACTCCGTCAGACATAACTCCTCGCTTCCAATGTCCCAAGTGCAAACAACATTTTTGCATCGAATGCGATTTGTTTGTTCACGACATCCTTCACAATTGCCCTGGGTGTTCCCAGAAATGAGTAGAGCTTGTATAATATGGCCAAGTAAACCAACCAAGTAAACCACCTTTTCCTGAACCCACAAATACGAATGCCGCATTAAGTTCTCAATAGATTCGAAATAGATTTCAATTAGGCCATCCCACATGATTAATAAAAATATCCGTTCCATCACTTTTCCGTGTTACCAACAAAGTTACATTATTGCCTAGAAAGGAGAGTCGTAAAAATGGGCGCCACAAAGAGTTTCTCAATTTAAGGGACTTGGAATGCCGCTTGTTCAGCTACGTCCCGCTGATCCCATGAACTTCGAAACAAACCTAGATACTCTACTCTATTCGAGTATTTGTAGCGTCTCGAACAAACTGTCAAGATATCTGAGTAATACCAACAGCAATATCTTGTACTCGCCTCTCTCTATAAGCCTAGCTCTACTACTGTTATTGAACGGCACCTCCGAGAATGCTGAGAGTAGAGACGAACTTTTAGGATACTTTAACCTGCAGGGTGACCGAAGTGTGCAACTAGAGAGTCTCAACTCCATCCTGAATACCACTTTAAAAGCTTATTTCTCCCAAAACAACAAAAGGTCGGAAGAGACAGAGCAAGCAGACTTTATAGTGGGCAATTCGTTTTGGGGAAACCACGTACTACCTTCATACGTCGAAAGAATCAAGGAACTTTTCGAGGCCGAGGGTTTCCCAGTCCCAAAGAATGGTAAGGAAGTAAATGAGTGGATAGAGAAGAAGACCAACGGTCACTTGAAACACTTCTTTGAAGACGATAAACAATTTTCCCAGAATACAGTGATGCTACTAAATTCAGTATATTTCCATGGTACTTGGGCAGAGTCCTTCGATCCTCAAGCTTCACAAACCAAAAGTTTCTTCAAAAGTAAAACTCAAGAAGTACAGGCCTCGATGATGTTTTCAACCGGAAAGAAATGGGAATACAAAGAGTGCCAGAAGTATCAAGTATTGAGGCTACCGTACAAAGATGCTAAATTTTATGCCAGCATTGTACTTCCTAGGGAGGTGCTTACTTTTCAAGAAGCAGAGTCCATGATGAGCCAAGATGATTGGGATTTTGTTTATTTAGAACGTTCGATGAAGACTGAAGGAAGCGTCCTCCTTCCGAAGTTTGACCTTGAGCATAGTTTCGAGCTAAGCGAAGGCCTTCAGCAGTTTGGTGTTAAAAAAGTGTTCAATAGAAACGAATCAGGGTTGACCGAAATCGCCTCGTTACCTATTGAGGTCAAAGAAGTTTATCACAAATGCAGGATCCAGGTTGACGAAACAGGTGACTAACTAATGCATTCACACTATATTCAACCTAGAAACTAACCCACCCTCAGGCTCTACGGCAAGTGCAGCCACCGCAGTCATGATGATGATGTGCTGTCTGCCGATCACACCGCCGTTTGACTTTGAGTGTAACAGACCCTTTTACTTCACCATCCATACTGACCGTGGGATTCCACTGTTTGTTAGCTATATTCAAGATCCTCAATAAATCGCGCATATTTTTATAATCAATTAATTGGCTAGAGGATTACGTAACAGAGTTGTTTATTGTATAATGAATGAATATGCGACTGTACGGAGAGTAAAATTACTAATGCTCACAGTGAGTCTTGTAAGCATCTTCGTCCATCAAACCATCTAACTCGGCAACATCGGCGAGTTTGATCTTGCAAAGCCAGCCTTCGTTTTCGGGGGAGGAGTTGATCAAACCGGGGTTGGCGTCCAAAGCGCTGTTGGACTCCACAATCTCACCGGCAAGGGGAGAGTAAATGTCAGAGGCGGCTTTGACGGATTCGACAGCGCCGATTTGAGCGTTAGCCTCGACAGTAACACCACTCTCGGGGATATCTACGAAGACAACATCACCCAAGGCCTTCTGAGCATAGTCAGTGATACCAACAGTACCAACCCCATCAGTGACTGAGACCCATTCGTGGTCTTCAGTATATTTCTTGATGGTGGAGTAGTACGCAGCTCTGTAGAGAGGGGAAGCTCTAACAGAGGCGGTGTAGTTACGGAAAAGGGAAGAGGAGAAGGCACGAAGAGACATGATAATCAAGGTGAAGATTCTCTGGAGGATAGAGGCTCATTTAATAGTGGTTTGAGCATCTCAATCTTATCACCCCCAATTCGAGCCCAACCGGGCTCTAGCCAATGCCTGCGGGGATCCAGTCATAAATATATTCCCCCTTTAATAATTCCTTATTCTATCACGAAGATTAGATTCTATGGGTGGACCAGATTTCAAGGCCAGATTTCATGGCCAGATCTGATTATCTTTCAAGTGACACTTGGCTCCACGATGATTATCTTACAGGTGTCCCCAGATCTTTGGGCTTTTATTAGAGCTAACTAATGTTTGGCAGTTACTGAGGTTCTTGAGAAGTGAGTGGGGCCGGAGGGGTTGCGAGGGTGCTTGCGCAGTTTGAGAGGTCACTGAGGATCTTTCTGGCCGTGAGTTTGTCTCCCATCTCCCATGCACAATAGGCCCTTCCTGTAGCTGAAAATTGGTGTAGATTAGTGTGGCATTTGAGTATTTGACCAGCCTCTTCCTTTGTCATCATCTTCAACAACACAAGTGCATTGCAAATGTAGCTAGCAGCCCTGGTGAGCTCGTTATCCGGTTGGAATGGCCTAGAGGGATGTGGGTTAACGAGCTGCATATGGAATAAGTCGGAAACTCAATATACCGATTGATTACAGTGCGGCTAGTGTCTTTGGATTGTTCGTTGGTCTGGAATTTCTGTAGACTGGTGAAATTGTTGATTATTTAATGATATCTTCAAGGCTTACACTACCTTGACTGCATAGTAATAGAATAGCCCCTCAGCACATCTCAGCCAAAACAATGGATTCCGGGGGGACACCTTGGACCGGGCAATCTTTTCGAAACACTCGTCGATCTGCCTTGGCTCATTACACATTAAGCTAGCGAGAGTGAAATTTTGTAATACTTCAAGGTAGATGGCATGGGTGAACTCCAAATCCCTTCGCAGCTCTAGAATTCATGTGAGTACGTTGATGCTATATAATGTGAAATTGGACAAAGGTACGCACCAGCCGATTCCTCTAAATCACTCTGAAGAGCCTCTTCGATCTCGATCAACACTGCTGAAAATAAGCCTCGTGCCAATTTAATTTCGCCTTGGCAGAACGCGATGCATCCGAGATTATTCTGGCGATATAGCTGGAACTTCCTCGCTTTTACTGGACACCTGATACGTCCATGAATGATCCGACAAGTCTCTAAAAGATCGGCAGCCCTTGCCATATCACCCTTTGCATATTCTATTCTGGTGGCTAGATAAGCCGCGGTCAGATATCGCTCCAACTGGTGGTCTTGATAATCGGTACTTTTGTGATCCTCATCGAAGCTTCGAGGAAGTAATCTATTCAACTGAACTCCTGCTGTATCGTAGTTTCCCTGTAAGATAGAAATCAATGCGCGAGTCAATGCGATCCTATATTTCGTATTCTCCAACTCCATTTTGATTTTTCGTCTGTGAGCGCCGAATTCCCGAAGAGGCGTAATCGCTGACAGGATCTCTTTAACCTTGTTCTGAGTCCCATCGGTAGAAGTCTCTTGATCGGTATTGTTGCTGAGTTTCGCTAACCACAAATCTTCCACCCTATTATTCGAGTCGTCCAGTATGGTATCTTCTTCTGGTAAGGATTTCTCTCTTGCTGTCAACAATCCCTCTATCTCATTCACGATAATCTCAGCCTTTTCCCTCTGGAAAAGATTCAGGTAAGCGTCTACCAACAACCATAAAAATTTTTGGTGTACATCTATGCTCAGCCAACCCCCATTCCCGGTGTCGCGAAGTGTTGAAGTGATCAGCTCGATGCATTCACTAAAACGCCGTTGTTGAAAGTTCAATACGGCTAGATTATACTTGGTTCCTATCAGATCGAGAGATTTTTTCCTCCTCAAATCATAGTACTCGCCAATGGAGGAATTATCGGGGGAAAAGGAGGTGACAAGTGCTTGCAATGAAGAGGCTATTTCGCTGATGGGAGAGGATGAGGAAGAGCTCTCTAACAAATAGTTGGTTAGCTGTAGATTGTGCAAAACTTTGACATCTTTGTGTTGACGTAACGCTGATAGTTCACGTAAGCATTTTTGTGAAGAAAGATAGTCTCCTGCTTGGTAGTATGCGGTGGCTGCTCGGGAGAGTGCAGTTTCTAGACTAGCCATGTGAAGGAAGGAATATTGATTTGTGAATACGAAGTAAGCATGTCTCTAGTGGAAATGCAGACCATTGAACCTGTAACAAATCGACGATTTGATTTGATGATTGATCAAATCCTTAATAATCAATGCGGTAATAGGGTTGCCAGTGATACGGACCCCTTCTTATTTATCCATATGCATTTATCCGTATGCAAATTCTTTAGTTTATTTGTCTACTCCTAACGTTGGAGCGGGATACCAGTACATACACAAGAATAGCCTCGATTTCTACCCATGGCTTTTTCCTCCCGTATCTTAACACTTCCCATATCACGCCTATCTCGGCATAAAACTCTATGGAATTCTGTGTGTGTGAATTCTTTCTCGCAGAATGGTTCGCTTCATACAGCTGCCTCAAATAGTTCTCCAAAGGTTCAGTCCGGTATGTGGAAAGCTGCTCTGTACCCCTTCAAATCTCTTATAAAATAGCTTGTAGTTAATACTAAACATCGAAATACCAGGCTATTAACAGAACCACTTGCTATTAGATACCACTGAAACAGCACAAGAGCTACGTCTAGCGCTTCGTAATTTCGCTTCTTCAGGTACTTCAAGAATCTATTTGCCTTCTAGAATATCCGTAAAAGATGCATCTAATGCCTTCAACTCCTCGACTCTACCATAGTTGTGGTAATCACTACGGCACATCCTGATAATCTCTCGGAGAAAGTCGGTATTACTTTGAGTTCGTTTACCTCCGTTTCGTTGAAACCACCTATCATCTCGTTTTGTGTAAAGCCACCCTCACGTTTCTCTCAAACACTGCATGAATCGAACAGATTTGTGGTCAACATACTTGGTACCAAACAGATCGATTGTAGTCGAGCATTTTCTACCCCTAACCTTCCAAGAGATCCGTTCGAGGTAGTTCCGCATAGCGTTTGTCCCCACGGAAATCCAATCTTGGATGGGAATCTCGTCACATTACACTGCACCACCGAACGTGTATTGAACGTTGGTGATCATGAAGTCTGGATGGGTGAGGTGACCCAAGTAGAGAATAACTCCTCAGCAGCCCACGATGCCCCCCTGGTATATCACAACCGAAACTATGCTACGGTAGATGACTTACTGACCCTCCGTCCGACCGAAGAGATCGACTGATGGTCGTTCACCTTCGCAGCCCAGTCCATAGTGCATATTTTACATCCTTTACATCCCACAACCCACATCACACAGCCCACTCAACCTCTTCATAAACCCACCATTTAGACATGAATAATAAATGATATAAACTACAGACACTTTATTAGTTGTAAATCCAATCCAGAAAGTTAGCGGCTCCCGTGTATATGTAATATGTCCCCTCCAAGACTGTCCAGCTCACGCACGCCTCCACCAAGAACCCATTCATTCCCCGATAAAGGCCCCTCCAGCCTCGTTCACGCAGGATCGAGAGAGCGCAATGGAACAGGCTAGAGTATTTGGTATCGGTGAGCTGGCCATCTTGCGCGATCAGCAAATAGACCATTGTTTCCATTGGATAGGTGATCAGCCTAGCCAACAGATGACTTCCGACCACGCAGACCAACTCCGGAAAGAAACTGTGCAACATAGTCTCTCGTTTGTTGGACTTCTTGGTGGAAAGAAGCAAGCGACAGAATCTCAAGTGGCACACCGCCTGTACATAGTCGAAGACGTAGTGATGTATGTAAGCACTAGTCAACGTAGTCCAAGGGATTCTCCCAACCCCCGGATGAAGCAAAGCCCTCCAGAATTCCAACGTTAGCTTCTTGATACTAGTGAATTCACTTTTGTTCATCACTCGATTTGGCTCGTACCCGCCGAGGCGTAACAACACCGAGGTACGGTAGAAAGGGTACAACGGGATGTACAACAGAAAATGCATCCTGAATAGAATGACAGTTAGGGATGTTCTTGCACGTTCAATCAATCCCATAATTTACCCAGCTATTCCCAGGTCCCACACTCGACGAGGAATATTGGTTTTGCTTCGGAGTTGATTTCCCTTGACGCTAACTACGTTACAACCCGCCTCATACACAACGAATGCACTCTGGCAGAGAAGTCCTGCCCCGTAGCCAACCCACAATGATTTCAGTCCTTCTTTACGCGCTACCTGCTTCAAAATGTTCAAGTTCTGAAAGGGATGTGGGTTTGAGAGAGCGACTTTTTTTGGAAACACCTTGGTGAAAGAAGCATGTTAAGAGGGAAATCGATACATTTTTTGGAGATGAATAGGTTGAAACGTACTTGATGTTGGTTTCGAACCGATATAAAAGGATATGATAGAAAAGAGCTAGACACGAGTGAAATTACCGCGGAAGTGAGTCCAAAGATATTTTCATACTGTTCTGCAGGAGTTGAGTAGACTGTTAGGTAATCCTAAATATTTTTCTTTTCAAACGTGTTTTTGTACCTTTATTCTCATTGGGGGTATTATAAAACCCTATCGAAGCGAGGATTTCGTTCTCTACATGTTGAACATCTGCTTCTGAGGTATGGTTATCGGTGGGTAAAATAGGACGGGCGCCAAAGCCTAGTTCCCAGATGGCGGTCAACGTCATTTTCAAGCTTAGGTGGCTAGAAAAAGAAGGAAACAGTAACGAAAGCCGGATAAGGAGGCTTGGACAATAGGTTATTGGGAGTGCAGCAACTTCAAGGATGAAATCATGAAACTCGCTATTGGTAGGTTTATTTTGAATTGAATTTAGTATTCTATGAAAGACAAAATCTTTTGAATTCTTTGTTTGACTACATCATTATCACATCGAACTGAAGTAGAGATATAGGGTGGCTCTACATGCGCGCTGTCCATGATATGAACCGTGAAGTCTTCCGGTGTGGTGACTGCAGGTACGCGACTCTACAAAAGATCCCGTATGGTTAGAAAAGCTTCTAGATGAACATAGCTAAGAAGCTGGATATAATACCTCTTTAAGATGCTTCATCAATATAGACTTTCTTCGCTCCATCTCTGAGCTACCTAACTCATACTTGGATGCCTCTTCCGAGATCAAGGAAGATAACAAATCAGGTGAAAGCGGATACTTTTCTTCGATCACTATTCAAACAAATACGAAGTGGTTAAACAACTTTACTGGGTTTATCTTATTCCTATCACACCTTACCTTCAAACCTCTCCACTGCGTGTTCCAAAAGCACCAAGACTTTGACTTTTTCTGCTTCATTCGCTTCGTCAGGGAACTAGGGTACAACAAGTCAACCTTTCCAAACGATAACACATGTATAGAGAGAGGAAGCTTCAGATATTTTACGCCAAACTTACCCGTTGTACCACAAATAAACTATGTGTCTTAGGGTCAAAGTTATAAAACCCCGCGTCAAGACTAACTCCCTCCTTCAGTGTGACCCTAACCTTAGAGCCGATGTTGTCAAGTAGATAGGAATAATCATAAGTTAACCAAAGTGGCTTAGTAAACGACATAAGATAAAGGATAATCAAGAACAAGACGGGGAGGAAATGGAAAGAAAAAGAAACCCATTTGAAACGAGCAGATTGTTTTATATCCCAATCTTAGTTTTCAATGTTCCGTAATAGAAACCAGTATATCAGAGAATAAGTGTGGTTGACCATCTACTACCACCTCACAAAACACATCAAGTAACGCAACAAGTCTGTTAGAAATCGAACAGAAAAAAAATGGAGACTTTATTTTGTGCTGTACTCTATTGATAGAAAGGAAGAAAAAGTTTACAATTTCAATTCAGTATTGTTACTGACATCGAAATAACTCGAAGGAATAAACCATTAGCTTCCATACGGATAGTGAAATCATTTCCCTCGTGCTCTCATAATAAAAAGTTCACGTTGTGTCGTTTACAACTCGAAATCAGCCTGTTGAGTCAAGAGAAGGCCGAAACGCTTCTTGAGAGTGACACGGTGACGAGAGAACTTGTCATCAGGGGAGAAACGGGCTGAAAGAAAGGTTAGCTTCTGAACATACACATATTGGGAGATGAAGGAAGGGATTTACCTGGGTGAGCAGATTTGGTAACTCCACCAGTGGGGGTGACTTTCTTAAGGGTATAGACGCGCTTGCCGTCAGAACCGAGGTAGTACATCAAATGCATCTTGAGTGAGTGAACGAGAGAAGGGAAAAAACAACCTAAGGAAAGCAACTGTCGTAGACTTAACGTTAAAAAATCCACAAAATGAGCAATTTGTCTGGAATTTTTTTTAAAAAAATCCTTCGTTGAGAAAAAAATTCCTTTCTTTTTTTTCAAATTTAACGTGATTTTGCTTATTTTTCTATCTTGATTAAATTCGTGGTTATATTATACTGTTTTGCTTGGATAACGAAATGACTTTAATTTCAAGTAAACTAGACAAACTCCAACACTAACTGATGTGTGGTTAATGTGATATTGTCTCTATCGGGAGTATTCGGATGTGTTACAGAGTGTGGCATCGATTTGCTCGAGGTTTGGAAGGGCAATCTTGACCTTCAGTCTATATGTGGTAGGGTTCTCCTTCTGCATAGGGTTTCCCTCGAGATATACGGTGGTCAGAGTAGCAATGTTCTTGAAGCAGTTCTCCAAATCATCAAAAGATGAGATTTGATTGTAGCTAGCCTAGATGACACATCGACATTTAGTTTGAGTACAAGTCCAGTCCAACAAGTTGTATGTGTAGCCTTACCCAGAACTCCTCGAGCTGCGTTAGATGTGACAGATTCTCGATTTTGCTGATCCGGTTGTTAGAGACATCCAAGACCCTAAGTTTCCTCTAAGTAGAAGGGTTAGAATAGGTCTGTGTTCATTGCATGTACACTCTTAGGTTTACATTGTTTTCTAATCCCTCGATCTTTTCAACTCCATTGTGACTTAGATAGAGTTCTTCTAGATTTTCGAGCTGCTCCAAACCCTCAATTTTAGTCAGACGGTTGCTTTGGATGCTGAGGATCTTCAGGTTTCGTA
>JNET01031166.1:0-11446 GCA_000697455.1 Basidiobolus heterosporus B8920 | reverse complement strand
ACACAGTGAAATCTATCAAAGTTAAAGATCCAGCCACAACCCTTCCTTACTGACTAGTTTGGAACTCAATGATCCACTGGAATGGATACTAGAATGGGATATCCCAGCGGATCAGTATATATATATGGATTTTCTTCGAGATACCCAATCTAATCAAATATAATATGGTAAGAATATTAGTCTACATCAAGTTAAATCCGATCTCTGGTGATTATCACTTTGACATATATCTGAATGACCAGGGTAGCCACCGATTGATTTGAGGTTTATCTGTAATATATTACATGTCTATTTGGTGGTTTGGGTTACCCTTGGGGTTAGTTATGAAACTCACACAAGCACGAACACTGTATCTCTGTGCATGCTTCGTATAGACACGGTGATATGAATCTCCTTAACAGGATGAATTCGGTGGGTTGAGCCCCTAGAGGTTGTGAATATTTGCAATAAATGCTAACCCCGGCCATGGACCAATGGAAATGTCAAACAAGTCCGTTCCGTAGCTGAAACATTCTACTGGGTGATGTGTACTGAATATACTCGAGAGTTTATTTAGAATAATAGTAATGGTCATTGATACATATATATTACAGAAATAAGTAATGAATTTGAGGTTTTGATATTAACCGCCAAATCCGTAAAGGGTACGACCTTGTCTTTTCAGAGCATAGACGACATCAAGAGAAGTAACAGTCTTACGCTTAGCGTGTTCGGTGTATGTTACAGCATCTCTGATAACGTTCTCCAAGAAGATCTTCAATACGGCACGAGTTTCTTCGTAAATGAGTCCGGAAATACGCTTGACACCACCACGACGAGCAAGACGACGGATAGCTGGCTTAGTAATACCTTGGATGTTATCACGAAGAATTTTACGATGACGCTTGGCTCCTCCCTTTCCAAGTCCTTTTCCACCTTTACCACGGCCAGACATAGTTGTTGATTGAGGAAGATAGAATTTCAAAGAATTTCTAGGTGATGCTATTGACGATATATACTTGGTAGTAACGCGCTCCCCTTAGAGTGACACATTCTAACGCGTAATAGGGGGAAATTGAAACGCGTCGATATGTAGCGTCCTATTGGGTAGAGAATTTTTTGGGTAGATTTAAATGAGAATTAAGTGATGTCTGGGATGTGCTAAACGAAACACGTGAAATAGTTCAACGCAATGAGATAATTCGGGGTGTTGATGGGTGTCTGTGATTTATTATTGGACATGTTAACCGTATCTTTTGTAACTAGCTTACTGATTACTCAGATTCGACTTGGACTGTGATACGCTTAAAAATGCTGACTTACTATAGATGAATATATCAACTTAGGTATGCACGTTTCGTCAGCGTTTATCTTTCTAGGTATATGATGAAGAGCGATCTATTTTGATGTGTCTGTGACGCATGCATAATTGTTGACCTTGGGACTACTAAAGAGTATTTGGGATCCGAAAAGGACTTTACGAAGTACCTGGGATGATGAATCAAGATGATGAATCAAAAGGAGTCCTACGCTATTTATATAATTGGTGTATAATTAAAAGGCTATACATCTATTCTGTAAGAGTTAACTCGAAAACAAATCAATCATAAGTCACATGCTATATATATTTTTGCTAAAACGAAATTAACTAGCAAGTAAACATGAATTAATGCATGCTCCAGGTGTGAAAGCAGCCGGCAAAGTGAATCAATACAGTGCGCATTTATCCTATTTCAGAAGGATACTTGGTAGTCTTGTCCTATTGTAGTGTGGTAGGTACAGTGTGTGTGTTCGGTCTGCTCTTCTGATAGAAGCGATGGACAGCGATGGACAGCGCAAATAGTGAAATCTAGGCTCACTGCATGCTGGTACCCAATCATCGTACACTTTTGAGGACAATTTCGGAAGCTTCTGAATGGCATACACATGGTCAAGGTCAAGGTCAAGATCAAGCATCGCAATAATACACACACAAGGCCAAAGCTGCATATGAATTCCACCTCAGATATAATGAAGCACCATTCCAGAGCATTCGTTCCCTCCTTTTGTTTGGTTGTATTTGCTCATGTAATTATTCCACCAAAAGGTTTCGTCCAAATTGACCTGTCCAGAATGGAACATTAAGCACACATAATTGTTCCACTGATGTGTTCTGGAACTGGGCTATACTTTAAATCTCAAATTTTCTTTGTTCCGGACTCAAAATTTTGGAATACACTCGCCGCAGTCGTCCTATTCATTCACAGGTTTAGCTGAAAACGCGAGAAATAAATAATGGATAGGACTCAAGGGCCGATCTGGATATCTGTGGATGGGACATAATGAGGAAAATCTCGGTAATTTAGTGTTGTTTTGAGTCTACAGGACCTTACTATCCAATAAAAAACATCGACCTAGAAGGAACAGTCTTTGTATGAAATCTATAAATCAACAGAGTTCCTGTCGCACAAAAGATATACTACTGGTATTAAGTGAGTTCTATTATTATAATGTCTGCCTCTACCAAAAACTCAGTTGAAGTGGAAAAGAAAGTAGAGAACCAAACCACTCAACCAGCTAGTACTGAAAAGGTACCTTCTGAAGTCAAACCATATTCTGAGAAGGAGGACGAACCAATCCTCAAACCCAATCCTAGACGCTTCGTCCTCTTCCCTATTCGTTATCATGAAGTATGGCAAATGTACAAAAAGGCCGAGGCCTCCATCTGGACAGCCGAGGAAGTTGACCTTTCTAAGGATATGACCGACTGGGAGAATCTCAATGATGGTGAACGTCACTTCATTTCACACGTTCTTGCCTTCTTTGCTGCTTCTGACGGTATTGTTAACGAAAACTTGGTCCAAAGATTTGGTGACGAAGTCCAAATTCCCGAGGCCCGTTTCTTCTATGGTTTCCAGATTATGATTGAGAACATTCACTCTGAAATGTACTCGCTATTAATCGATACATACATTAAGGAGCCCAACGAGCGCGAGAGATTGTTCAACGCTATCGAAACCATCCCTTGTATCAAGAAAAAGGCTGAATGGGCATTGAAGTGGATTTCTGATCGTGACTCCACCTTTGGTACGCGTTTAGTAGCTTTTGCCGCTGTCGAGGGTATATTTTTCTCTGGCTCATTTGCTTCGATCTTCTGGATGAAGAAGCGTGGTCTCATGCCTGGCCTTACCTTCTCAAATGAACTTATTTCTCGTGACGAGGGACTTCACACTGACTTTGGTTGTATGATGTTCTCCCTACTTCGCAATAAGCCCAGTCACGAAAAGGTGACCGCTATTATTACTGAGGCAGTCGCGATTGAGCAAGAATTCTTGACTGATGCCTTGCCTGTCGCATTGATTGGCATGAACGCCAAGCTCATGGGCCAGTATATTGAGTTTGTTGCCGATAGATTGTTGGTAGCCTTAGGATGCCCCAAGGTATATGATGTAGAGAATCCCTTCGATTTCATGGATCTTATTTCCCTCCAAGGCAAAACCAACTTCTTTGAGAAGCGTGTATCAGACTACCAGAAAGCTGGTGTCATGACTTCAACAAAGGAAGACAGCGAGTTCACTCTCAACGCCGATTTCTAAATCGGATCGTATATCAAGGCGCGTGCACTCGATTCAGTTTCATTAATTTTCTCTGTAAATAAATGGAAATTATTCAGCCTAGAAAATTCCTTTCTCCCTGGTAATCATATTCTCTGTATGCTACATGACTTTATTCAGTGAATGATTGAAACTTAAAATAGACTGCGTTAGGTAGACGTTGAAACATTAAATATATTTGTTGGATAAAATCAAGCTACTAAAAGCAAGCTATAAATCGTTACAATAAGCTTCTAACGCGCTTGGGCATTCCAGAGGATTCGAGGAGGGATTCTTCAGCAGCAAGGATGCGAGGCCCATCACCTACAGGCGTATGGAGGATCTGCTTCACACTACCTGGTGGGAAGATTGGTACAACATCTTCAACTGCAGGCTTGGCTTGACCCAAGGGTTCTTTAAGTACGTCGTAGGGATCCTTGAAGTATTCCGAGGGGTTGGCGGCTGGGAAATAGTGAGCGATGAGCTGGACGATTTCAGGGATATTTTGTTTGGGTGCGTAGATGACAGCATTTGGTCCCGCATCAAAAGTATACGCAGCCTTAATACCCTCGGGTCCTGAGTTGTATTCAGAAATGATGCGGATGATAGCGCGAGAGACGTCATTCAGGTAGAAAATGGGTGGATAGGTATCCAAGCAAACGGCGTGGAATTGGTTAGAGTCTTTCATGGTCAATTCAGCAAACGCAGTGAAGTCTCGTTTAAGAATAGCATCAGACATCGCCTTCATACGTTCAGGAACCACACGAAGGCGTTCTTGAAGGAGCGGAGAAGTTTCAACGGTGGTTTGCATACCGGAGGTAGAGCTGACTCCCTTTTTGGCGTCACTAACGACACAGATAAGTGCTTCAATTTCTGGCCAATGGTTCTGAGGGGCTACTTGAACCGCTCCACTGTCGGAGCCATCCGGAGCAGTTCCCATTTCCCAGGCAACAAAACCGCCAAACAACGAACGACAAGCAGAGCCAGAACCGAGACGGGCAATTTTTGAGAGCTCGGTAGTAGTCATAGGAAGTTCAAATAATTGTGCAAGAGTGTAAACCAAGCAAGCGTAACCAGAGGCAGAGGAAGCTAAACCAGCGGCAGTAGGGAAGTTATTTTCAGAGCATACATGAACCTTTTGACGAGACAAAAATTCAACAGGTTTGCCTTCTGCTTGCAGTTTGCTCTCAACTTCTTGACGAAGACGTCTAGTTTCAGCGAAACAGTTTACAAGACGTGGATTTTTGGAAATCTCCTCTTCAATGCCATTCAACCAGAGTCTATCCTCTTCAAAGGAAGGGTCTGTGCAGATGGTGGTTTTGGAGTGAAGTTGATCCTGGGATAAAGTTGCTGAAAGAGAAGAGTTCGTAGGGAGAATAAGCTTCTTATCACGCTTTCCCCAGTACTTGATTACAGCAATATTAACAGGTGCGGTGCAAGTAACTTCTTTTCTGGTCATGATGATGTCGGACTAGAGCGCTTTCTGACACTTCAGGTAAGAAGCATATATAAAGACCTCTTCGACCAGATATATCCAAAGCCCCCAGGCAGGTGGAACGATTTGTGTTCTGATTGGCATAGCTCGAAAATTTCCAATTTACTGTGCTGTATGAACGACTAATTACAACGTGCAATATCGAAATGATTTTGACAACAATAGGAAAATTCAATACTCATTGGGAATTTTTTTTGTCTAATAATAATCAAAATATGGACAGTCAGGTTGTTGAAGTTACTATAGGATAGTTGTGGGTGAAAGGTGGAATATGAGTGTAAGTAAATTTGAAGTGAAGTTAACCAGCTACAAGCGTGTGTATTTACTTTGAAATGGTTACTTTTAGACGGCTTTGACGTTTGAAAAGAGATTGCTGGCTACGCCAGTGACAAGTTTGCGTTTCCACAATGATGAGTTACTTTTGGTCGGAAACGGCCCACACTTGGAGCTTTATCATGTCCCAACCTGTACTGTGATCGATTCAGTTTTAGCCCTGGACTCAAACAAGATACATAGGATAGTTTTTGGTGAGTGGGATTCTATCTCAACATTCTTAATTTCTAGCCACTTGAATGAACCTTGTTAACGAAATGAAAAGGAACTCGAGTTGTTAAAGGAAACAGAGAATCAAGAGCTATCATTGTATATGGTGGAAAGAGCATGCGATTCCTACAATTAGAAGTGGAAGCAGAGTAAGGATTTTGTTTTACCATACCGCATCCAAGCTGCAACACTAAACCTTGCTTGTATTTGGAAAAGATCCAAGAACGAAGTGCCAAAACACCAGTTTGTATTAGGTGAACTGCTTTCAGATCTGACTGACTGGATTCTGGATGTGACCCTTTTGTACTCAGACGAGAATTCCGTAAGACAGAATTTGTTGCTAGTCAGTTGAGAAGTTTCGCACTGATACTATTTTCAAGGTTGAGCCCAACGAATTGGCCGTAGCTTACGCTCATAACTTCATTGAGATATGGGATATCGAAACATTTACCCGAGTCTATCATAATCAGTGTGAAGTTCGGTGTATACTGTAAGCCTCTCTTGTTTTGGCTTGCTGGTCTTTTGTGTGCTAAGTTTCCTCTTGTATAGGTATTCAGCCAGGTTTTTCGGCACTCGACGAGAGGACTTGATTCTAGCCTCAGGAACTGTTTTCAACGAAGTTCACCTCAGGTCCCCCATGAAGAAAAATCTCTCTGGTGATGGATATGTTTACAAGAAATTCATTGGACATGAGGTAGAACTTCCATTTCTTAGCACGCGTTGCTTGATATACTCACCAGCTGATCCTTGGTAGGGCGTGATCTTTGGCATTAGGTTTAGCGAAGACGGAAAGCTAATAAATTCAGTGTCTGATGACCGCACGATCCGCATCTGGAAAACCGAAGAAGAAAAGTGAGTCTACGATTGTCAAAAACGTTCTTTCCACGACATGTCCTAACCAACTTTCTTCAGTACAAAAGCAAAAGTAATATATGGGCATTTTGCTAGAATTTGGGATTGCCAGATGCTCGATCGCTACTTGATTAGTGTCTCTGAGGTTGGTGTTTCTACATCCATACCACATATTCGGTCAAACACTAAATTATTGCCATAGGACTCCACATGTCGAGTTTGGTCGTTCAACGACATCGACGCCGAGGAGGAAATAAATTGTCTGGCTTGCTGGGATGGCCACTCTGGGAAAAATGTTTGGAGTGTAGCAGTTAGCCCCTCGCAGAAAGTAGTGGCTACTGGGGGTGGTGACACCGGCATTCGACTATGGAGTTTAGATTCAGTCGAAAAAAGCAAGATTGGTACCACCTAACTCTGTTTGTAGGTTTTTACTTCATACACTTCCTAACTCATTTTGCTCGTAAATCCGCTAGAATCAATCAGCCAGATGCATGAGTTGGCGCTCCCTAACCCTTCTACCTATTTGAATGAGGAACAGCTTCTCCAAAATGTACATAGTTTTTCCATTGAATATTTTGTTGTGAGGCCAACTTTTACTCAACTTGAAGCGACTTTGTATAGGCAGAAAGTCGCAACAAGGAGCACATTCGCAACTTTGTTGCCGTGGATTACTCAACCGTAATCCTTAGCACACATATTGGGTACTCTCTTTAGCTCCTTGCATGATTTTAAGTACACGAGTCTCATCTGCTTTCATAATAGCCATATCTTGAAATACGAGCATAAGGTGAATCGCTGGAGCCAAGTATACTTTGACCAAGCTCTGTTCAGCTATTCAATGATGTGTGCCTCGGAGTGTGGTCGAGTGGTTGCTTGTGGAACGCTCTCCGGACAATTGATCCTCATTAGCCCAAACTCGGAATTCAAGGTTTGCAGCATTAAGTCACCAATATATTGATGATAGCAGATGTCCTAAAGCTTGCCAAATTCTAGCCTTTAAAAGTCCAAGTTCATCAAGAGAAGGTCTTCGAAATCTTTGTAAATCCCTCCACAGGTAAAAACCCACTGATCTAAACCAGCGTTCTCTCGTATTCTAATCTCTTGATTTTCCAGACCCCAACATCTTCAATGTGGTATCACACGGCGTCGGGAATGAAATCTTTTGGCAGCGTTTTGATATTCGAGATCCTCAAAACGTAAGTGGTTTAATCTTCAACTAACACAAGGAAATCCATCTGATTTGCGTTATCATCTTACAGCCTACGTTTTCCCCTATTGCCCAACTCGATTTTCCTTCCAAAGTATTGCTTTTGTCTGTAGCTCTAGACGAGGAAATTGGACTTTTGGTTTGCGGCACCCGAGAAAGTCATTTACTGGTATATCATCATAATGATGTTTCTGCTCATTCAACCGAATCCTCCAGCAAACCTCCGATAATCTATCCTTCGATTGTTATCCGTAGAGCTCACGAAAAGCAGTCGGTTACTGCCCTTGTAATTCAGAAGAGCAAAGACGCCAAAGGGACTACCAAAGTCACTCTTTACTCAACTGGTCGTGATGGTGCTTTCGCTCAATATCGAATTGAAGGATTCAACTCCAATATAGATCAGAACAATAATATCGAAGTTGAAGTCAGCGACGACGAAGACGACGCTGAGAATGATGAAGAGACCACCAAGCTACCTGCATCCAACGTACTCGATATTTCATACAGTCCATCATCTAAAATCACCTTAGACAGAACCTACAGAGCAAAGATCACTAAAGGCTGGCTTGAGGGCCTCACTTTTGCTTCAGGAAACTTGTTGCTTTTAGGCTTTTACAGGAAACGGTTCTTTGTGTACAACGAGTCAAAACGGTATGAAGTTTTATCCGTTGCTTGTGGTGGTGCACATAGAAGATGGCATTTCAAAACAAGAGATGTAGGAATGAGCCTTGCCACCTTCAACTTCATTAGACGCGATAGAATCCTTTCATATTATATGGAAACGGAAGAGAAGGATGTCCAAGGGCCTTTTGTAGATCCAAAACTGAAAGAATCTTATCATGGTAGAGAAGTCAGAGCCATTAAATACCTGAATTATTCAAGCCAAAGTTCGCTCAACGACCCCATTGTGTTCGTAACTGGTGGTGAGGATTGTTTATTGAAAATCTTCCAATACATGCCAAGCTCTAGTTTCGATAGAATGAAATGTATCAAGACTATCAAGAAGCACACTTCTGTGATCAAGAGCATCTGTGAAAGCAAGGGAATTGAGCATTGCTTGTTCACTAGCGGTGGAGGGGAGCAATTAAGATGTTGGAAAATCGAAGTAGAGAAAACTGGGGTATACGAGGCGAATACTGAGTTAGCAACAGTTGGATGTCTTGAATGGGCTGTTTGCCCTAAAGTCAGGTATTTCAATGTTTACTTTACGATTGTTTTGAGCAATCTCTTAACATACAAGCTATTCAAAGTGATATTCCAGAGACCCGTATTATGGATACTACAGTATTTACACTTGATCCAAGTAGCGGACTTCATTTCATTGGCGCTGTCTATTCAGATGCAGTTATCAGGGTAGGCTTCAGTAATATATTTCGCAACGACCCTGATCTCACTGACATAATATCTAGCTTTGGGTATACAATGAAAATTCGCGTGAGTTTGTGCTTCTTGCGGATGGTGGTTTCCACAACCATTGCATTTTACAAGTCACCCATTGTGTTCATGAAGGTATCTGACCAACACTCCAACCTCAAAAACCTGACCACTAAGAATATCTAACGACTTTTGTTAGGACAAGCGCTTCTGTTTAGTGGCGCCACAGATGGGCGAATAGCTGTTTGGAATGTCACTGATGCTGTTCAAAGGTAAGTAATGCCTTTTTGAATTCGCTTAATTATCCTAAGAATGACAACGGATATCTCTTAGATATTCAAGTACTATTGTCGGCAAAGAGGTTCAAAAGCTTGCGCCCATCTGTGACTTTATGGCACATATGTCCGGTGTGAATTGCCTAGATGTGCTTCAACAAGAAAACTTAATCTTGGTTGCTACTGGTGGAGATGATAATGCTTTGGCCGTTACAGCCCTTACTCTAGGAAGCGAGACATTAACATTCACCAACACCCATAAAATGCTTTTGCCTCCCGCGCATGCCTCAGCTTTGCAAGGTATACGTTAACATAATTGATCCCAATTGCATCTGAGTACTCAAATATTTCTATTTCTGTCTATCTTAGCCGTCAAGGTTGTAAACAGCGATACAGTAATCACCACCTCCACTGATCAAAGGCTAAATATTTGGAAGATCCAGGACAACTTAGTCCTTCAGCAATCATTCTTTGTTGATGTGGCTGATCCTTCGGCTATGGATGTTTTGCACTTCACTCCGGAGAAGGTTCAATTGAGCATCACTGGTATTGGGATCCAGACCTTCCAAAATTTCCAATTTTGAGAAGTTGGTTTAGTAAAAGAGATTTTCTATTCATAGACTTGGGGACAATTTCAATAGAGTAATCTATGTCAAAGTATTTGTTTTTTTAATAAATTCATATTTATCACGATTGAAGACAACCTCATGGAATAATTCAGGAATACCCGCTATATGAAGCCACAGATAATATGCATTTTGAGGTAAATATCATACTAGTAGCCATAGTGCTGATATTGCACTGGCCATCTCAAAGCGTTAAAAAAGGGGAAAAGGGAAATCCCGTTAAATTTAAAGGATAATAGGCTTTCAGAAGACGAATGATAGGAAACAGCAACCCGCCGGTGAGGAAAGTGAAGATCTTGGATCATTTACATATCCGATGGAGCACTCTGGGTTGTTGCATTCAGTATTAGTAATGAATGGTTCATCTCCCTTTTCGAGGCATCGTATTAATCCAATTTCAGCGAGGCAAAGAGTAGCCTATGATGCCGAAATGATCGGGTGGTTGTAGCGGTGGGTCTGGCGATAGTAAGCTAGTTTCCCGGCTAGGGACAAGATTATCATTGGTAACATGGATTTTACCGATGTTTAGATACGATTCTAGCCCGTCTTCTGCTACTGTAAAAACGAGGATTTATAGAGCATTCCCCACATTAAACTCCATTCTCGATCAGTCCATCTCGCTGTCCATGATCGTAAGCATCCACTATGAGTTGTGCTATGTTTTACACAATGGGCTATGACGTTGGTGTAATTCTTGAGGTGAAACAAACAATGGAATTCATTAAAGCACTTGTGACAACGTCAGTGTAAATCAGATTCCACAATCCAGATTAAAATTACTTGATTTATCATCACTGGGTGGGGCAATGAGCAAATCAAGGTTCTGCTTCAAGGATCTCGATGATATTTTCCAAGAAACTTTAAAGGTTGCATTTTATCTCAAAACGGACCGTTGGATCTTACCCTCCCGTAGTGGTAACTTTGATCCTACTCCTCTTACCCTCCGGTATCGGTATCTTTGATCCTACCACTGATGGTATCTTGGCACTTCAGTTAGGGCTAGATGTGATCACCGTTATATTCTCCGTAACATTCACTCACGGTCTTACATGGCCAACTCTGAAATTACCTCGTCAATGGCTATGGTGCACAAAGGCCATTCCTAGAGTGAAGTAAGAAAAAGGACGAGAAGGAGCAGGAAGCACAATCCACCACATCATGAGCGGAAATCACAAACACATCCAGATAGCAACACAACATTCGCAAACTAGAAATCCCATTTGTGAGCGTAGGTGGTTTTACCACAATTTATTCCACAAAAAGTGTACAATCACCGTACCTGGTACTGACCATAAGTACTACAGGAGAAGCATTTTGTTGAATTTCAATCAACTGCCATACCTTGTTTCATCCCACAATTACCTCATAGCCTCAGTCACAACTAATGGGGCACCGTACAGGGGTGGTAGAACATCTCCTTTCAGCATGATGCCTATTGTCAAGGAATAGTACTATTCTGAATATTAATGACGGGCTTTATTCTCAGTAGTAATGATGGGCTTTATTATTCTCAGTAATATACA
>JNET01031164.1:0-10835 GCA_000697455.1 Basidiobolus heterosporus B8920 | reverse complement strand
GATTTTATAACTATTTCAACACCATCTCGAGAGCCAACCTTCTTTTCATGAAATAGCTACAAATGCTGGGCTTCGATATGGGCTGGGCTTCTTTTCAAGTGGTGGAAGTTATGGCGTCTCCTAAATTTGTAAACAAACGGATTGGTTATTTGGCTGCTGCTCAATCTTTTCGACAGGATACAGAAGTTCTTATGTTAACTACAAATCTAATCAAGAAAGTAAGATGGTCTATCCCACTTGTTCTTTCGACTTTTATGTGTTAAACTTTGAAATTTAGGACTTGGCTTCATCTAATTACATCGAAGTTGGAGTCACTATTGATGGCTTATCTCATATTTTAACTCCGGATCTTGCAAGAGATTTATCTTCTGATCTCATCTCCATGCTTACACACTCCCGACCCTACATCCGTAAGAAAGTGATTCTTGTACTGTACAAAGTATTTTTGAAGTTCCCGGAAGGCTTGAGGTATAGCTTTCCACGACTGAAGGAGCGTCTCGATGACCCAGACCCATGTAAGACTTTCTACTCATGTAAACGAAATACCTCTTCTAATGTTTCCCTGATCTAGCTGTTGTATGCGCATCTATCAATGTCATTTGTGAATTGGCCAGGATGAACCCCAAGAATTATCTATCGTTAGCACCACAGTTGTTCAAATTGCTAACAACCTCGTCTAACAATTGGATGCTAATTAAAATCATCAAACTAGTAAGGGCTCTGTTTGTTTATGTTGACGTGTCATGTCGCTTGAAGCAGCATTTTTTATTCATTTAACAATATTAGTTTGCTGCGTTGACTCCGTTAGAACCGAGACTAGCCAAAAAGCTGGTTACCCCAATTAAGGCCTTGATACAAACCACGCCTGCTATGTCATTATTATATGAGTGCATACAAACAGTTATTTCTGGAGGTATGCTCACCCTAAATTCTGATTCCGGCGAGGCTAGTGGTACCAACGATGTTGCGCTTGCCGCATTGTGTGCATCGAAGCTGAAAAAATTCTTGGAAGACCCAGACCAAAACTGTATGGAATACATGATTGATGTGAACCAAGGGCTGTCTTCTAATCAGGATTCTTTAATTGTTAGTAAAATATGTTGGACTCTTGGCGATGGGAAAGCTCTTGACCATATACCCCAAAGCCGTAGTAGAGCATCGAGATCTCATTCTCAATTGTGTAGAGGATTCCGACATCAGTATACGTTTAAGGGCATTGGATCTCATTGTTGGCATGGTAAGATGACTAAGTTTAGGATGGGTGAAGCTTACTTGACGGCGTCTAATACATTCTATCTTAGACATCCAAAAAAACGCTGATGGATATCGTCAAGAGACTTATGACTCAGCTAATGCCTCCTCCTGTTCCGACCGCCACCTTTCCTGCCACAACAGCTTTCCAGGATCCATCTTATCGAAGAATCATTGTCGATCGAATTCTGTCTATTTGCTCTCATAACTCGTACTCCAACATTACGAATTTTGAATGGTATATTGCAGTGCTGGTGGATTTGGTGTATATTTCTGAGGTGAATGTTGGGTCCCAATTGAGTGCACAAATAATGGATGTAGGAGTCAGGGTGAAGAGTGTCAGACAGTACTGCGTCAAGATGATGGTACGTTATTCTAGACTTCAATGCTTCAGCTGTATACTTAGTCACGTTCATGTACCATTGTTAGTCCCGTCTTCTTTCGGATATTGGGCTTGTTGAATCTACTGGTCGACCCGAATCCAATTCGGACATTCTTTACGGTGCGGCTTGGATTTGCGGAGAGTATTGCAAGTATGTGGCATTCGCTTGAGCATTATGTAAATAAGGAGACTAACATACTCTTAGCTATCTATCATCGATTCCTAATACAATCAAGGCTCTGCTAAGACCTGAAGCCATGAGATTAACGTCCTCTGTTCAGCAAATATATTTGCACAATGTATTGAAGATTTTCGCTTATTGGGTTAAACAAGTGGCCGAGGATTGGAATCATGATAGCTGGAAAGAACTTCACGATACGACTAGTGCTATGACGGAACTGATCCAGCCATTTTGTCAGAGCAACGATTTGGAAGTACAAGAAAGAGTAAGTAACTTAGTCCAAGTTCTGGCCAGAGGAGTCAGTCATACTGATCGTCTCTCCCTTTAGGCTTATAGTGCTAGGGAGATTTTCAAAATCATCCATTCTAAGACTAGTACATTTACTGAGAAACCTTCGGCACTCCTTATGGATCTCTCGGACCTATTTTTCGCTACAGAGCTTAATCCCGTCGCCCCTAAGGCTCAGAGAAAGGTGCCTATTCCTGATGGATTGGAGATTGACGAATGGATAAATGAGCCTTTACTTGAAAGTGAAAGTGAAGAAGAAGTCGACGAGTATGACAGCAATGGCCTCTTTAGTGAGCCTCAGCGTGATTTAGACCGAAAGAAAGCGAAGACCGTAGATGATGATCCCGAGGTCCAGAAGAAGGTAAAAGAAATTTTGTGAATTTTGTGGAGCGGCAACCGTGCTTACTGTGCCTTCATTACCCAGCGCCGTGCCCAACGTGCGGCAAAATTAAAGAACGATCCATTCTATATCTCTACTGAAGCAAACTCCTTGCCTTCGTCGCCTGTTTCAGAAATCGATATCGACTCAATCCCTATTGTCGAGTTAACCCTTAACGATAAACCTAGTCTACAAAGTGATGAATGTAAGCACCAACAAACCCTTCCTTTGCTCGGATCGTTCGATTAACGATTCTTGTTTCTATCTTATCTAGTTGCCAAAAAAGGAAAGAAAAAGAAGTCAAAGAAGAAGAATCGTTCTCCCTCTCCAGAGCTTGCTCCGATTGTTTTCCAACCCGAGGAGATGCCCGAAGATGCTGTTGGTTCTGGGAGCGATGATGATACTAAAGCCACCAAACCGTTGCCAAGGACCGGGCTTCTAGATCATGATTTCTCAGGGCTTCTCTCTGTCGATTTATCTAAACCACTGGGCGCTGATGAGGTAAATATTCCTCATTTTATTAATTCGTGATGATCTATTAACCACTTGACTTGGGTCTACAGAAACCACCACAATTGGCTGCATACGCAAGCCCTGATGAGTTGAGGCGTATCGAAGAGACAAAAATGCTGAAGAAGAAGAATAAGGCTGCCAAGAAGGTAATGAGGTCTTCACCAAGCGGTCAGTTAAGGTTCAACGACTAACACTCGTTTATATCCAGGAAAAATCATCCAAAACCAAATCTTCGGACAAGAAAGCCAAGAAAGCCAAAAAGAGTGGAGAGACACCAAAGGATCAATCTGATGATTTGATCAATCTCAATACGGATTCGAAGCCAGTTAAGGTTTCTATTTTTCCTACTTATATTTCTTAGTGCTTTGGAGACCTTTGGCTAACTTTTGTTGCTAGAAATCCAAGAAAAAGGTACCGAAGAAAGTGGACGAAGTGCCTAAAATAGAACGTGACATTCCAACAGAAGAACTGATTAGTACTTCGAATAATGATGATACTTCAGAGGTGCTAGCCAAAGATGAAAACATCACAATTGTAAGTGTTAGTTTATAAGGTGGTATCTAGTTAGTGTATTATATTGATTTACTGGGAATTTAGAAACATACGGTGCATTGCTCATCCGCAGAGAACTCGCAAACACTGTTAGGCACGTTCATCCCATCTTTGGTTATTGGTTTGGTGTTGCACCATCAAAGCTCCGATCATATTCCCTTATCGTCGATGGAGCTAAGCATAACGCCTTCCGCTAGTCTTCGATACGAACATTTGAACGAACAACATATCCTTCCGATCAGCGAGTCACTTTCGTCGGGTGATCATAAGGAGTTAACGTTGAGCGCACTAGTCCTGGATGAAACCTATACAGACATGAAGCTGCAAGGTTCTTTCTTTTACGCCAAGCAGGTACTGAACCTCGATATATGCATCCGTATTCTGATGATCCTACTAACAACGTTCTTATTAGCACGAAGATGGGACCATCTCAAGGCATTCAGTTGACTTTGAGTATTCTATTCCACTTACTGTATTCATGATGCCTGTTGAGCCGATCTCACCAGAAGCATTCAGCAATTGTCTATCTAATTTTGAAGATTTCCAATACGCAGCCACCACCAGTTTCGTTGCGAAGAATGCTAGCACCGATGAAGATTTTGAACACATTATCAACACTATCTCACATCAATGTGGTGTTCATGTTGTTGAACATATTCCAGGTGCTAGCTCCATCTATGGCAAGGCTGTCCAAGGATTCCAAGTCGCTGGGTTGATCAAACTTAACGGGCATACCAACGAAGGAATGGAGCTATCACTACAACTGAAGAGCTCTAATGAACAATTCATCAACGGCTTAGTTCATGAGATTGAAAAGCAATTCACCTGATCATTCCCTCAAACTATACATATTATAAGCATTAATCTAGAATAGCCAGTGGTATATATTAACCATCGGAATTGGATGACACCCGTATGGATCAGTACAAGTATAGCCTGTAAATAGGTTTGAAGTGTAGAGATTTCTATATCTTATTGCCTTGATCTTCCTAAATAAACGCATTTTTTCTATGGAGGTCTCGCATTACATCGTATTACATTGCCAGCTGGTGTGCCAAAAGTCTAGAGTCTATTTAATTCCCGGTCATTGGTTTAAGCTCGAATCGGTGTAGAACTGCTTTATATCATTGTGTCTCGGACTGCATCCACTCCACACCTATATCGGTGGGGGTCCAATGGAAGTAAGCCAGACATTGTATGCTTCATTTCTTAAATTGTGTAGATTTCATGCACCACGTCAGTACCATCTTAAACAGAACATGGGAAGCTTCATTATTCCATTGGTATTCAATCTCAATCTCGGCTAGGATAATAATCTTTAGGATTCACTTTTCTCCCTCACTCTCACTCTCACTCTCCCACAAATCAACTTGCCATTAGAGTTGATTTAGAGACCTCTTTCATCCGGAACCTATCCTTGCCACATTTATAAGAAGTTACCTCCAAGATTTCCATCCTTTCTCTGTTGCACAGCTCATACTTTTGGCCTTCCTCCCAAGTATTAATAGACCAGCATATATTTGGCTATTTTGCTTGAAATATATATGTACAGTTTGTTTGATACGCTTCCCCTCGTTGTTCCAACTTTTAACTAAACACCACCACTAGAACGAGCTGCAGAAACACCCTACCACTCGTATTTTCCGGTACTTGCATTTGACGTTGAGCAGCCATGACTTCCGCAGTTAACCCCAAGCGAACCCTGAACATTGTAGAGATTAGTGAGAGTCGTTGTTTGAAGTTCAAGAAATGTTATCATAGCAACACAGCAAACTCGTTGGTTACTCCTACCACAACTCTCACCGCATTGACTATAGAGCCAGCTCCCCCCAATGAACTAACGGACAAAACATATGTTAAAATGGAATTAGATAGAACAATACCTGACTATGTATTTCGCCGTAGAAACGCTATTGTCGGAGAGAGTTCGGCGTTGGCGCCAGTGGGAATTACGAGTAAAAGTGCAAGTGACTGATAAACAACTTCTTGTCAGTCTTGCTTCACTTTATTGGAAAGCTACCATTACAACTCCTAATTAAAATTGGACGCCACCCTTCTTCAGTCAACGACGACATAGAACTATGACATAGCGGACACTTGCTGGAATCCATATTTAACCCGAAATTATAGAAAACTGGGATGGCGGGACTATGCTACATCATAGTCATCTTTCATACAATACATTGGTTGTTGTCATAATATTACATTATAGCAGATACAATTCCTTAATTCTCTCCATCCATTGAACAAATGATTATTAAATTGAAGAGGTTTATTTACATGAACGTTATCTAAGGAGTTGAACAATTTTGCGACAATACATCCGCTAGCTTCTTTCAAAATACGCCAGATCTCTTGGTCTAAGTTCGTCACAGGCTAACTAATCATAAGCTTCTGTAAATGCGCATAATATTCGGCATAGTCTAGATGTACGACAGATCAGTTGATGCCAATGCATGTATCAAGCAAATAAACACTTACAATCCTCCCGCTCAAGGATTTCCTCTGGATCATATTGTTCTGTCTGCTCAGTGGAATCTAAGCTGGTATCTAGGGCTGAGTTAACTGTTTGCGGCTTGGCGAGCATTCCTGTGATAGTACTCTTCATATACCAGGCTGGTAGAGCGTTTTGCTGCCTAGAAATCGAACGCGTACTTAGTACTGTGGCAAAGTAGTCTGAAGAGTCGGGCAAGATTGATAGAGTACCGTTTCTTTTCAAGCTCCAGCTCACGTGCTCTAGAACTATCCTTTTTATCATCTTCAAAAATAATTCGCACTTCTCCTGCAGCCATTCCTGTATCTTGTGCGTAGCTAAGCTCACGGTCGAATGCTGATGAGCCTGTCAAATGATGATTTGAATAAGTCCTTGTCACTTGAAAATCCACAGCTAATCAACTCACGTGCACCCGAATCTCCGTTCTTAGCATTTGCATCGTTCGGATCATCGCCTAGGCCTTCCAGTGAGAACCTAACAATCAATCAATCTATATGAGCACAGGTTCAAGTAAAGTCTGCTTTAGAGATGGCTTACGCTGGCATCACCAGATCGTCGGTCAATTTAAGAAGTTCAATGATTGGCTTTGATTGCTCCATAAGCCTTGCGGTTAGCAAATCCATTAGAATTTTGAAGCTTGGACCTTGATGGAAAGAGGATTTCTCACCTGGAGTGGAACTCCTCGGATGATTTCACATTATCCGCATTATCATTTTCTTTCAGTTCACTACTGCAGATTTCACAATGGAAAAGGAAAGTGGTCATATCCATTAACGACTGAACTTCCAGTGCACTGTATGTTTTTCCACACATGGGACACACATATCCCTTGTTATCGAGTTCCTAAGTAAACAACTTGCATCAGTACACCAAGAAACTTCCCCGTCCAAGCAGCGTAACTGAACCCTCCACTTACACTACGCATCTTGGTTCGAACCAACTCACGCATTTTATACATCTTCCATTTGACCACATCTACTAATTGTTTGTAATCAATATAATAATACGTTTTATCAACCGCACGCTGCTCTGGTCTTCGGGATTCTTTTTTCGTCATACTAGTGTAGAAACAAATCTAATTTAGTCCGAAAGCATCGCCAAGGGAATGAATCATATGGAGTGAAGGTAGATAGGCTGGTTGGTTGACTAACCGGTTGTCTCGGGAAGTATACTTACACTTTAATAAGACGATCTTCTTTTAGTTTACCGCATATTTTGTGCACCTCTCTGATAGGTAACTTTAAATACATTGCTAGTTCGTCATCTTTAACTCTAGACGTGAATAAGGGTTAGATGTTTAGAACAGGTAGTACACCTGAAAAGGTATCCCTTTTTCTACTTACGTTTCACTTTTACTCAGCGCATCTAGTACCGCCATGTATTTCGGTTCGTAAAAGGCACGACCTACTCTAGCCACCAAATTTCTCAGGATTTCCATGACACAAAGAAGGGAAAAGTGGAAGAGAGTATCAACCCAAAGCAAGAAAAGAAATCGCTCAACAACTCACCAAGTACATCAAAATAAATCCCATCAAAAAAACCACATTCAAGTCACAATATGAAATGTGAACGTTTAACTTAAATTTAATCAAATCCTTAACATTTCCAAGGCCAGAATAGGTAGAAAATTTTTGGGAAAAAAGAAACGATTTATTCCTTTACAAGTCAAGATATCTTTTGCCTATCTACCGCGATATACTCCACCGATATTCACTAATGAACGGGCCTTTCAGCAAAGAACCCACACCCAAGGAAGTGGCACTCATCCATTCCGTCATGGAATCATGCCCTTTCAAGTTTGTTAGTAGTGGAGCGATTGGGTTTGCTTTAGGTGGAGTGTTTGGTATTTTCATGTCCAGTATGGATTTCACACCACCAGAGGCGATCGAGCAGCCTACGCGAGTCCAACTCAGAAATATGTTGAAGGATATGGGGAAGAAAAGTTATAGCACAGCAAAGAATTTCGCCGTAGTGGGAGCCATTTACTCCGGAACTGAGTGCATCATTGAGGGAGTACGTATACAAGGACCTTTCCCTATCCAATCCCTATACAACAACTAACCACAACTGTTTGACTAGTATCGTGCCAAGAATGACTTATGGAATAGTGTATCTGCTGGTTGTATTACTGGAGGAATCCTAGCTGCACAAAGTAAGTCGAGCTGAAATCCTTTCTTACTCTTGAAAACCAACTCATTGATGGTTCGATTCTTTAGCTGGCCCCCGAGGAGTGGTATTTGGATGTGGCGGTTTTGCTGCTTTTTCAGCTGCCATAGATTACTTCCTTAGAGATCATTGAAACCATTCATAATCTTGTATATTCCCAATCTAACAATAAACCCCATCTCATTGCATTTCCTGTACTCCTTAGCCTAATAAGAATGATCATTCATATCATGACTCCTTTGACCATTTTCACTCCATGTCAGTGACGTTTCGGTCTTTATATGAAAGTTCCCTTGAATTACAAATAAACCATTAAAATATACTTGAGGGTTATTAAGAAACAGTAAGTCGTGGCGGAGAGAAGCAGAGGAACGGGCAATAAGTGAAGTGTTAAGTAAAAGATAGGAAAGGAGAAGGGGCATAGAAGCGTACAAAACTAAGCCTGAGCTTGTGAGATGCCTTCTTTCTCTTTCACCGGATCTAAATTGAATTCATGAATTAGTCAATGGTTGAAGTAGCGAAGTCCACCGGGTGTACTATACCGAAGTAAGGATGGTCCATGGCTTCCTTGGGAGTCAATCTTTCTTGATGGTCGTAACGGAGCAATTTGTCCAAGAAGTCCAGGGCGGCTGGGGAGACATACTTTTGATTCTCTGTTGTGACAAACTTGCTCCAAGGCTTACGGGCGTATCTACCCAGAATCGAGTTGTACTGGTTGTCCAAACGAATCTCGTATTTATCAAGATAAGCGAACAACTCGTCAGTACCGAGGACCTTGGCGATCTTCACCAATTGATCGTAGTTGTCTTGACCATGGAAAAATGGATCCTTGCGGAAAATCATCCCAGCGAACATGCATCCCAAACTCCACATATCTAAGGAGTAATCATATTCCTGAAGATCAACCAGAAGTTCAGGACCTTTGAAGTATCTTGATGCCACACGGACGTTGTACTCAGTTCCAGGGTGATAGAATTCAGCAAGACCCCAGTCAATGAGACGAAGCTACAATGGAATGAGCATTAATAATAGAGTGGGGAACTTGGCAAGCACTCTGCGAACTTACCTGGCGCTTCTCATGGTCGATCATGACATTGTGAGGTTTGACATCACGGTGCATAATCCCCTTAGAATGGCAGAAATCCAAAGCCTAAAAGGTAGCTCCTCATCAGTTCCAACTCTCATCTATCACAACTAAGTTTGAGCGTAATTACCTTAAGCAATTCGAATATGTAATACCGAACGTCGTAGTCAGTGAATTTTGGATACAAAATCTTGAAGTCAATATTGTTAATGTGTTCAAAGATCAGAGATGGAGTTTTGCTCTAAAACATGACAAAAAAAGGTAAGTATTATGAAAAGAAAACTGAACCAAGAAAAAAAACGTCCACTTTACTTGAGGATCTCTAACAACGTCATACAAAGTAATCACGTTGATTCCACCAGCCAAGTTTTGTAAAATCTTGATCTCACGCTTGATCTTCTTCTTACGTACAGGTTTCAATACTTTAATAACGACTTTTCGGTTATTGGCCACATCCACACCCTCAAAGACTTCGGAATATTTTCCACGTCCAATTTTACGTATGATCTCATAATTTTCTTGGCTCCTGAGCAAATGAAGTGAGGTGAGAAAATTTATCCAGCAAAGGAAACGAAGAAAAAACTGCAAGTAGCCAGTTCTGATATAAAAAAACCCCATTTCAAGAACGGGTAGAGTAGGTTTGCAACCACTTACCCCCAAGTCACTTGTAGATTGTCATAATCCCAGTATTCCTTAGGAAGAGACTGGTTCACGTTGGCGTAAGTTCTAGCTACACTACGAGACGTCATAACGGCTCAGTGAAGGATGGTTCGTAATAAAGCAACGTGTTTCAACGTAAACAAACACTAAATGATGTGCTTTTTGGGCCCATGGTGATTTTTTTCGTGACCCACCCGGGTGGATGATGGAAATTTCAAGGTGAATAAATTATGATCTATCCCTTTACTTGGCCCTACATATCTAATCAACCTGTCCATTTTGTTGAGAATCTCTGATTGGTTTGTTACTAAATGATGTTGGATTGTACCTGGGATGTTGTCTATCACAATATAGATGATCTAGTTGAATCCTATTCAAAAGAATAATTGTAATCTGACAAGTTGGACCATGTAATTTGACTTGATGACTTATTGTGTGCTAAATGGAGGTTTACACTTTTGGCAAGTGAGTAAAAAAGTAATGTCTAACTTGTACTATGGAAGGCTCCAGGGACATGTAAACAAAGTGAGTGATCTTTAGGAAATTTTTACACAAGTTAAGCAAATCTGAGCACTTCTAAGTTAGTAAGAAGCTGTAGAAATCCAGTTAATTTAGCACTTGAATATGTTGAAAGTGAAAATAGTGATATTGGAAGTGACTTTGAATATTAAGAAGTTGTTACACTTTCACTTGATGTTTTATTGTAGTAAAGAAAGGTATTTATACCTTTTGTTAGAACTAAATGAAAAAAACTATTACGTACTTTCTTAGAGGGCTCTAAGAATATACTGTAGAGGTTTCAGCTTATTTGGATGTGCTTAAGATTTTTCATAAATCCAACAATTCATAATCTTGTAATTAATCCAAACTGATGTTACGCATTTC
>JNET01031153.1:0-10400 GCA_000697455.1 Basidiobolus heterosporus B8920 | reverse complement strand
AACTTTTTCAAATTAGATATATAGATATATATATATTTGACTACTATCCACTGCTCGCTTAATAGAAACAATGTGGTAACACATGAAAATATGATGGTGTATTGTCTATCCAATGATCTTCTTTTCTCTTGAACATGTTGAAATAACATGATAATTTGTGGTAATGTTTAGTTAAAATTAACATAACTTAGCACCTAATTATTCGCATACGTTCTTATCCGTACTAATCAATTTCTCTCTTTCAGGACCTTTCCTGACACGTTTTACACATTACTCGATCTATTTCTTAGTAAAATTACAAACATCAACTTGAAACTTGCAACTGAATAAATCCAGAGTGAGAACCAGATATTCTAGTACTGCAGATCACTTCCAATCATTCCCGAAATCTCAAAGCAGAACAACTCCCACTAGGAGATGCATATTTTGAAAATATTACACAAAGTATGCTTCTGTGGGTAAACAGCTACGTATTGCACATTACCAGCATCAAGTTTCCATGTTACCATCCTCCTCCTCCAGCTAGTTTGCTAGAGCCTTTTCAGGGCTGATTATGCAAGTAGTTGAATTGCACAGTAACATACTCAGCTGTACAGGACATGGAATCTTCCTGCCTAGCTTTCATGGGCTCTAGGCTTTAATCGACTAGTACATAACTAATAAAATGAGTGCTTTTTCTCTTGAATTGAACTATGAATGTGGGCACCGATCCTTGCTTGATATAATATGCTATCCTAACAGTAGTCATGTATTAGTAGAGTTTCTCTATTATGCTCATATATTGCTCGACTTGGAATGTTAACTACGTCGCCAAAGACTACGTATGCATTGCGTCACCTTTCCAGACAAATCAGTTTCGGGTGATAAGATGCACTAAGAAAAAATAAAGATCCTGACTACATTTGTAAGTCAAGTTACCATCAACGATCTTTGCATCCAACCCTAAGTATTAAGCAAACACTGAAACTTACGCTGGATCTGAATCCCCTGAATATGATAGCCAGGAATCTACACCTACTGCTTCTTTAGCGCAGGTTGTGAAAAGTACGAATCTAGCTAGGCGTGAATACGTGAATACGTGAATATGATTCTATCGATCACCTCACCTTCTTTTAGTTGCTGATGTGGCGGATTACCTGAGCTTCTCCCTAAACTAAGAAATAATAGCCGACTTACACCAACTACGAAATCTACTCTATAATGGTTAGTCCACTTCCCAGAATCGGTTCATGCGCTTGGTATATTGCGTGAAGGTGATGATTGCGATGATTGCGATGATTACGATGATTACGATAATTGCGCGAGATAAACCCCAACTTCGGCCGTTCATTGCTCTAAAAATGAGCCAATTTGAAAATAACCGTGATGAGCCAGATCAGGTTGAATGTGTGATGTCATTGTATTGTTGGAGATTCCTGACTGATTGTACACGAACCTAGGATGTGGGACCTTTGTTGGACGGAATCAATTGAGATGTACAAAATGAATATACATGCTGATTGAATGGCAACACAGGCCAAACAAGCCGAGGGAAATGCATACAAGAATCGCCATCTTTTCTATAAATACCTAAACTTCGCCTTACTGCCCCATCACTATATCTCTCACCAACATGAATGACCAAACTCGTATAAGCGTACCAGATCAACCGGAAAATGATTCATTTTTAGCTACGTCCAAACCTCCACAGCTCCAAGTCCAAGAGACCCCTAATTCATTCGAGACGATTATTGAGCAATTGACCGAAAGATCTTTCCATCTTTGTCCTGCACAGATGTCTCCCTCTCCCCCAGAGAGTGTTTTCGACGAGTCTGATTTAGAACTTGAAATTGACCGAGCTCACCAAAACCTCTTTGATCACAAGACTGACCAGCGTGTTCATGATTACCATAGCAAACTTCGTAAACGATATAACGGCATGATGAACTACCTACAAAAGCAAACAACAACGTACTGGAAGTAAGTTTACGAGTGAACTTTACAGTCAGTTTAAACTGAACTCATACTCGGATAACTACACACAAAATTGGATGTTGATCAACCACTGCAGAATGTTTAGAAATCCGGGCGTTGACTCCACACACACAAGTTAATTACGAAAGTTATGGATATGAAACTTGTACATTACCGAGATATGCTAAAGATTTTTGGTTTGAAATCTACATGCGTTAGGTTCAAAACCCACATTACTCCTCTATGACCTAATCACCTTCTCATTACTAAAGCCTAACTTCGATTCGATGTATATTATTATATTAACCATGCATGATCCAAAAGACTCACTACCAATGTAAATAAATGGCTCGCATTCTAGTTGATTTAGGACTTAGTTTCAAGAAGTTTATCCTTTTCATCAATTATCACTGATGGAAGTTAACAGAACAAAAACAAAATATACTTTTTCTCTAAGACAATTTATTAAGGATTATTACATAAAACAAGTGTCACGAACACAGATACAACTAAGCAACCAAGGCAGAAGCTGTGGATGACTCATACTTCCAGTTGGGAGCTAATTGACCGGCAGTTTTGTAGTAACGAGCAAGTCTATGGATTCTAGATTCAATAAGAATCAACCGATATTTTGAGTCGCAATCTTTTCTGTTACGTTCCAAATGCTTACGAACAGCAACGGCCTTCTTGATAAGGTGATAGAGATCTTCAGGGATCTCGGGTGCCAAACCATTACTTTTCAAAATACGAAGGATTTTGTTACCAGTAACACTTCTGACTTGAGGGATGCCGTGGGAATCACGAAGTAAAACACCAATTTGGGATGGAGTCATACCCTTCTTAGCCAACTTGCAGATATGTTCGCATACTTCTTCTGGGGTAGCCTTCACCCAGGAAGGAGGAGTACGACGATAAGGAAGAGCAGAGGAAGCAATACCTTTACTAAATTATGGGATATATATGACGAGGTGAGTATTTAATGAGGTGGTGTTAAGGCAAACCAAAAGAAGCATAGAAAATAAAGAATATTATTACATACCCAGGAGTGTGCATACGACCCATTTTGCAGAATTAAATACCAAGGAAAGAGCAATAAATCTTAAGGATTAGTGCGAGCTATAGAAAATCCCTTTTAAACAGACTCTACATGGATAGCTTTAAACAATAAGCAGTCATTTTTTTTAATTTTTTTTCAATTACATTAGTGACATTCTTGTAAATTGGAGGGATGGAATCAGATAGGTGTTATGTTACAAGTCATATTTATTTATGATGTTAAATAGACGCTTCAATAGGAGACTCAGTATTAGCGGAGTATATGTTTCTTATTCATTTTCGTTTCCGTTATTTCCCTTGCTCATCCGACGTTTGATATAGGCCTTTACCTGAATATGTCCATCGGATGTTACTGCCATCAACCGTTTGCGCGGATTCGCCCACAATACAACGCCAATCTCGTTGGCATACTTGTACACAACATCATAATCCTGCTGTTTGACAAATTGCTGATAAAGATAGCCTGTGACAGTCTGTTTAGTGCATAGTCAGTGAACAATAGGATTCATTCATTAACTAACCATTTGTCCCGACAACACGGTTACGTTCCATTTCCCAAAGGCGGATTTGATCTACAACTGTGACGGGAAGGAGTGGGACCTGGTATTTCAAAATCAGAATGGATTTAGTCAATTAGCCTTCTTATGATTCACCACATGATCCAGTAACTGACTTGTTTACGCATATGAGGATGCGCATGCGAACTCAAATATGAAATAATCTGGTCAGCTGTAATCCCATTCACCAGTGCAGCACGAACACTTTCTCGTGTAAGTGCACCAGTGACCATATTCTTGAATCGACATTTTAGATGCACGAACAAGTTTAAGACGGCGATTTGGAGGGGTGACTCTAGTTAAGCAATCAAGCAGTCGTGTGAGTGGTTCAAATTGGTTGGGTTCGGATGAAGAACGTTGACAAACCTGTGTAGGCGTATATCCGGTAATTCGTTTCTAAAATAATGAACCCTGCCTCCGCTTCTTGATCTGGTTTCTTTTGATTGAATGAGGCATTCCCGGCTGTAAGAGATGTGGCGAGTCTTGTGGGATAAAACCGACGAGAGCCTTTCTAAAGTGATATCTTAGTACAGATCACTACGATAGTCATGCTCTATCTCCACTGACCTTGCGTTGGTATACAATTCCATAATCTCGAAGATCCTCCAGCATCTGTACTTGCGTAGGAGTGAGTGTTTCGGTGGAGTAGTCCTACGAAGAGAATTGTTAAACGATGTTTTCATTTTTCTTCAGATGGGTCAAGTGGCACCTATACCTTGCCTAATTCAAGACTTCCAAGTTGGAAAAAGAAATTCAAAACTTCCACCAGGTCCATTTGTAATTTCTAAAGAATCCAATCAATTAAACTGTCAATAGAAATATGCCATGAGGAACTTTACTTCCGCCATATCAAGGTACTGGAGTAGAAAAGCCCAGACTTGAGTGTTAACATCTTGTAGTAAGAACTGAAAACCCTTGTTGGAGATCTTCATATTGGATGGATCGTCTCCACTTGAAATAATGATTACGACTTTGTCTATGAATAGTTCTTGGAAAAGCTCGTGTGCTAGTACCTTAGAGACATGAGGCCAGACCTTCTTAGCAGGTTAAGCACTCCTTTACTAGGTTTTTTTGTATCAGATGTTCCAACCATGTAATGTAGAATGGCCTGTAAGTCACGAAACTCGGTTAATATGTAGTACATGGGTTTTGTTTCGAATAGCTAACACGTATGATAATACCTCCCACTGTTGTGTTGCATATGTATCTAGAAACGGAATATCCACTTTGTGTTTGTCAGGAGTGGCAGAAAGTAACCCAAAGCTTTGGTGGTTTCCACTACGGAGAAAAGGGAAATCGGTCGGTTAGAAGGCAAAGTAAGGGCATTGATGGTAGCCATGTTAGCCGTAAAACAGCAATTTTCTTTACCCTCCAGTTAAGGCGTTTCGAAAGTGTTCGCGAAACGTATCACTCATATAAAGTAGACCGCCTTTCTCGGTTAGAATGTGTAGTTTTGAGAGTTTTTCTAAACTTTCTTTTTGTTTTCTGACGCATGGATAGTATTCAAGCACGAAGAAAATAGGACGTTATTATGGGACTTTTTTGGAGAGTCCGTTGTGAACTCACAGATGAAAAATTGAAGATTACTTACGAAGATGCTTCGGTATAGCACCAACCATTAAAATCTTGTAGGGAAATTGGCTCTTCAACATATAACATTGCCATAACAAATTGTTTTGCTAGACTAGGTAATAATCTGAGAGTGAAGATTAAGTTATTCAAGTGCCGAAAAAAGCCTTTAAAGTGATCTTTTAAAAGATCATATATGATGCCCAGATTGAGGATAGCTCAACATGATATAAACAATGAAATGTATTCCAACCTGAAAATCGATAAACATGTGGCCGGTTTCAAAAATAATCTGTTGAAAGTCTGAGTTGGTAAAGTTTCTAGATATTCATAAACATTGGTCTTAAATTGTGTCATGCCCGGCATCTTCCCAAAAAAACCGTTTTGACGGTTCAAAAGAAGGAGCAAGCCCATACCAAAGTCACTTAAATTTGAGTGATTCCAGTGCATTCACGTGATTTTGTGAAAAGCAATTTGATTAATTTAATTTTAAGATATCGTGTGCACATACGAGTAGCACATAAGGAGCAACAAGAGCAAATGTTAAGGAATATGGGAAGAGAAGGGGGGTATCGCATAGTGCTAAGCACAGGACAAACAGGAGAATGGGAATGGGAGTGAAACCAGGGTTTTGGTAATTGGTTTCGGGAATTAATTATTGTGGAGATTAGTGGGTAATGGCGGGGAATGGTGGAAAGGGACATACATTGTTTATTATTATATTAGGATGATTTGGTGACGAAACCAACACAACGAACAGACCATTATTGAGTGGTCGAACGAAGCAGCTTACATATATTAAATAAACATGAAAACAGAGAATATAAGCTACATAAATACAAAAGCTGATAATATAGATTATATAAATACTGTGATGTAGTTGCAACAATCGTCAATTCTAATGGACTCACCTATACACATCGTATCTACAATTGATCCTCGATTCGAGAGCAATCATCCCAATGATACTTTAGCGATCCACTTGCAAGAACGCAAAGAGCAGATCACTGAACACATCGAGGCGTTGAACAACCAGGACGAACCTGAAGAATACTCGTCATACCACTTCAGTAAAGCTTTCGTATAATTCTCATGATGATCCACTCCACTATCTATTTTACTAGCTTAGTTGTCTACTCTATCATCTATTCTATTGCTTATTACCTATTCTATTGTTTGCTACTCATTCTACCGTCTATCTCTATGTGCCTACATCTTGTTAGGGCTAGCTAGGGTTGATAAGGTACTACAATAAAAGTAGCGAGTTCATGAAAAACCCATAGATTTTCACAGAGTTTTTGGGGTGAATGAGGAAATTTTATATTCAGTCACCATTCTGGTAACCATCGGAACAAATGAATGGGAATTACGATACTTTCAGTAAATGTGTATCCTTAAACTAGATGTTAAGAATTCTGCTTTTTACCTTATTGTTACTCGTTACCTCTTATACTAAAGTAACCACTTACTTTCTTACTGGCCTGTGAACTTTTCTACATCCCTACTACCTGAACGTCTGACATAACCGCTATACTTTTTCACTGGAATACCAATGCAAACAGGCTTTACTACCTCCTCATCTAGGTGGCTATTGCCAATCATTTGTTTGATTTATTGGCCTCAAAAAGCAGAGGCAATAGATCAGTATACAGCATGGGCCATCTCGGCTGTTTCCTTTGGAGCCGTCCTTATAGTCATCCTACTTGGCTTCTGTTGTAAATATCACATCTTGCCTCAGCTTTCCCAATCTCTGGCCTTTGATAATGAAGAAACCGACCGTCTGTTGACCGAAATGGATTATGATAATATGGATTCTGAGGTCTTGCCTGAACCAGAGCGTCAAAGTTTTGAACTATCCCGTGCCTTTGAAGCAGCCTTCCCACCTGGTAGCGTCCCTACTGAGTTAACCCCCGAACAAACTTCTCTTATCAGAGAGAAAGGAGTTAGAGCTTGGGAGTTTGAGGCTGACTCTGACGTCAATATCATCGTTCAAGATCGTACGGAGGTCTCTTTCTATGGTGGAGAATATTGTGTGCAAACCAATTTGCCACTCCCTAAAAGAGACCCAGTATATTACTTTGAAGTAAAAGTATTCGAAAAAATTCCAAAGACTCGGATTGGGATTGGCCTCTCAACAAAACCATATCCCTCCTGGCGCTTTCCAGGTGACTAGCCATTAACGTTGAATTCATGTTTTTATGAACTTGTAAGTTAACCTTTCTCCTGACAGGCCGCAATCGACACTCTGTTGGGTATCACTCTAACGGGCGCAAATACTCCAATGACCCTTTCGATGGAAAGCCTTACGGTGTACCTTATTATAAAGGGGATGTCATCGGGTGTGGATATCGTACACAAACTGGCACCGTCTTTTTCACTCGTAATGGTGTCAAGCTTGGCAGCGCAGTGACAGGTGCCCACTTGAACTTTTTCCCTACCATTGCTGCAGATGGGCCATGCATTTTGCATGTAAATTTTGGTCAAATGGGGTTTGTCTTTATCGAGGCAAATGTAAAGAAATGGGGACTAGCTCCTTCTGTAGGGAGTCTTTCTCCTCCTCCAGCCTATGGCTCTGAAAGAGACTCATTACTTCTAGAATCTGGAAGCACATTGACAGAACAGGAGTTAGCATCAATCAGAATGTCAACCCATTCAAATTCAGACTATCGACGGTCCATATTTGGAGAAAACTTGCGTAACTCGACATACAGCCATGATCAGCCCATCTCCTATGGAGCAATAGACACTCATCAACAACCGGCTTTGAAAGATACAGTCTCTATTCACATAGATCATTCCACTCCTCCACCTTCCTATTCCTACGGCGAGTGCTCACATAGCACCCACATCTATTCTCAGTCTGGCGCCGGATCATCAGGCGAGAACGTTCATCGCACTATATTTTAGCGTTCCTTGAGAACAAAAGAAAGCCGTTCTATGAAGCTGATTCCATATTCCCGTAATCGTTTGACTTCTCCCAGTTGCTTTCATCTTGTAAATTTTCCACGAGACTTGTTACTGCTAGATATGGGCTATACCATTCCTATCTTTCTATCTACACTATGGTACACAGCAAAGCAACCATGAGTCAGCGCTCCTTCCAGATATGGCTAGCTCATCACAAAGGAGAATCTTCGGTTACCCACTCGTAGCGATCGTTTATATAATTCAACACTCGCCGTCCCTCAAGCCACATCTCAAATATTCTCTAGTTCCATCTCACTCGTATCACCTCTCTCTGATCATAGCAAAGTCCTTAGTTCACTTGTTGATGAAAGAGAAGCAACGCAACACAATGCATAGCCTAAACTTTCTAATTTCCAGCTAGTCAAACAGGCAGATTTCTATCCTTTCGTGTAGTCAAACGAATACCAACCACGGAATAAGCATTATTCATATTCATCCAAGTGCAAAGCTTGAATTCGTCGCAATGTCTACGCAATATGTACAATAAACCTACTTAGGTAGCAGATTGGCGGACCAATAAATCACTGGCTCATGGACATGTAATTATTCAGTTAAAAGGATGAGGCAAGAACGGTACCCAACAAATCAATCATAGTGTTAGCTAGATTGCAACCCCCTTCAATTCCCTGATAAATTGAGATCAAGTGAAGTCAGCACGTTGTTATCAACCATGATCTCAACCAACGAGCGTTCTAACTGCGTACCATGTCTAGCTTTACACCACAGAGTAGTTGAAGCACAGACTCGATAATAAATAGAAGATGGCTGAGTCACAAGAACATAGGTTTCATCTCTTCCGAAGAGATACAATAGGGTGTTGACGTACTTATTAGGGAATCGTGCTCATGACGGCATCACGGTAGAATGAAATTGGGCATATAGGTGGCGTTCTTTTTGGCCATATTCTTATCTCCTTCGGTTCCAGGCGAGGAATCATGAAATCTCTTGCGGCTTAGTCTAGGATTGAGCTAAAAGTAATGCCGACTGTCTTTAACTGTGTACTTGTAGTTACGTCAACGCTAAACTGGTCATGATTTGACAGATGAGCAAAGTGTTCGATATTCCTAAACTTCGCTAGTTGTAAACGAATGCTCTTATCTAACCTTATTGCTGTCGGTAACCGCGTAGCCCTCAAGTTCCTAATAGTGTACCCAGCAAGTGCGTCCATGGTACCATTCCAAGCGGTACAACTCTATCAACGCTCGATTAATAGTGAGACGATTGTTGTGAGGCGATTGTTTGTGATTATTTGTAATAAATCACCTTTCTAGGCAGATGCCATCATTTAAGTCATCATTTCCAAGCCATCTTGTACCACCCTTTCTGAAGACCGACCTAACTCCCCAACATCATCATCCATCCAGATTGGAACCAGTCACATGGACTTGACCCTAATTGAATCAGTTGTCCGGAATAAACTGATTTTAAACATTACGAATCTCATGACAAAGTCAGATTTTCCGCTCCAGTCTATATGATCCACCAAGCCTCACTCGTGGTACTCAGATTTCTCGAGTCCTCGGCCATCAATCAGGACTGGAACTTGGTCAGAACTGAAAGTGAAATGTTTATGAAATTTCGCTCAGATAGGCAATGGATGGGTCCGGTACTGAGAACCGTTCCGCTAAGAGATCACAAATTCAGATTAGTCGCCCTGGGAACTTCTATTTACTTTATGTTATTCGAAAAATAAGCATCCTGAATGCATTAGGATGAGACATTCACCCACCTGCACCTGAATCACTTCGTTTCCTTGAAATAGGTAGTGCATGTATATGTCGATTGTATATAGAAGGAATGATGGCTCGTGAACCAAGCCAACGGTGACCGTGACCGTGACAATGGCCAAGACTTTTCAAATGAGAGTTGGGTGAAAATGAGCACATATAGTACATATTTTATTTACAAAAAGATTGACTTTTGGTGGATATATGGTTCAAGGGGAAAGTAAAGAGCCTGTCTTTCGTCCGTTAAAAAGTATTAACCAGTAGTCATTGCCTTCATTTCAATGGAAGCCACTTGTTCAGAACCACTTGACGTCCAGAAGAGGTGTCTCATAGTTGTTGCTAAAGGATAATAACTTCTGTGGTAGGTCCGTATTCTCGGACTGTTGGTATGCAGGTAGTGAATCACTTGAAGGTGCTTGTGATATTTGATTTTCAATGCGAGATTGTAGTATGTCGAGTGGACTCTTCTCGGTGACAGTATTAGAGTCCAACTGCGAAATAATATCTTCAATGGAGTTCATATATTTCATGGTGTTCACGTAGAGGATGGGATAGCTTATCGGGACTCAAA
>JNET01031141.1:0-17617 GCA_000697455.1 Basidiobolus heterosporus B8920 | reverse complement strand
TGAACAGAGCAACTCTTTCATTTTATTTCTATCTTAGATCAATAAAATCCCGTCATTTTGAAGATATCTTGATTTCATCATGAGATGATGACTGCGGCACTCAAAAAATAAAAAAAGTCACGATTCATAGACCACGTCGTATTAAATCATGCTCAGTACTTGAGCAATTCACCAGCCAATATTGAACCATGAAAGAGAAAGGTCTAACAGCCATAAGAAAAAGTGCAAGGCTGGCAGGCAGAGAAGGCTTGGAGAGGGTATCTCAAGTAGGTACCTTAAACGTCACCTTTAAGCAAACCAAAAAGAGGTAGTCAAGTGACGTACAATTTCCCTTTCCCTTTCTTGCTTGTTGTCGTCTTCCTCCTTATCTTTACTAACAACTTTATATAGAAACTCTCCTACCAAGATCAACCGAGTTTCGGTAAAGCAAAAGTTGGAAGGTATTTGAACGGAAAATTTTCTATTTCTTTTGCTTGAACCTACCAAAAGAAGAAAACTAACCATTGCGTTCACGAATGAGCAGACATAGCAGTGCCCGAAATTGACTCAGTAAACGTGCTCAAAGAGACTGTACCCCGCCTAATACCTATTGAACATCCCGCTTTGAAACATCTTATCTCAGTGGATGAAAAACTGGGGGAATTCATACAAAGTTGTGGTCAAAAATGTAGTATTTTGGAAGAAGATAGGCGGGAAATCAATGGATTTAAATCCCTTTGTAAAAGTATTATCTATCAACAAATTCATGGTAAAGCGGCTGCTTCGATCATGAAAAAATTCCTTCACATTTTTCATCCAAGTACGGTTGTGGAAGATCCACTGGAATTGGATTTTCCTTCCCCTCAAGAAGTACTTGCCATGGAAGTGGAGAAATTGAGAAGCGCAGGGTTGTCGGGTAGAAAGGTAAGGATTCACTGAGCTGTTGCTCTTGTAAATGTACATCTTATCTCATGTCTCACGTTAGGTTGAATACATTCGGGACTTGGCCAGTAAGTTCTCGGATGGGACTATCAATGATGCCAAGCTTCGGGTCATGGATGATGAAACATTATCGAAAACGCTGTGTACCATCAAAGGAATTGGGCCGGTATTACTCTATTCTATATCATTATAATTCGATATCTCCCTTCCTTCTGTCTTCTTTTTCTTTGATATTGTTATTCTTCTGCTTCTTCGATATTATCGTTATTATTGCTCCATATTAGTTGTTTCGTGAAAGTGAAGTACTCATCATCTTATTCACAATACTAGTGGACAGTCGATATGTTCCTCATGTTCGATCTTCGACGATTAGATGTCTTGCCGGTGCTGGATTTGGGAGTCCGTAGATCCATGAGCCTCCATTTTGAATTAAAGCCACCCAATGGTTTGTCTCCTGCCAAGAAAAAGTCGGCGTTCTCCGGGAACGTTTATCTCCCTTCGCCTAAAGAAATGGAGGAGTTGGCGAAGCATTGGAAACCCTATCGAAGTATCGCATCTTGGTACATGTGGCGAATGACCGATATGGTGATTCCAGAATAATGGTTCAATGGGTGATTTCTGTGGTGTTTATTAAATAATCGATCTATCCCTGGGGGTTATAGATTATATACACATTCTATTTTGGTTAGGGTTTGTGAGAACTTAGGGTACGGGCATATTTACAAGGTAGTGCGACAATAAATTAGGGAGAGTTGTGTGACTTGAAATGGATATTCTATGACTAGTGTGGATTAACGTACAAAACGAAATCAGTTACTTGTTGCAGGATTTTTGGAATTTTTTACGTAATGCAAGGCGGATTCCATCTTTTTCACAGAACACTGCAACCAGGGGAAGATGGTCTGACGGGCAATGCCAGTTGGGGAGTGGTAGATGCCCCTGTTCTTGCGGCAAACCATCGAGAATCGCAAGGAGATCAAGTGAATGAAGGGTGTAGAGGATATGGTCAATCACTCCTCGGAAATTCTTGGTGCGGTTGGTGAAACGTAGATTTGGAGAGCTTTTCTCAGTACACGCACTACGAAGTCTCATCTGATGACGAAGTGGATGTGCACTGTAACGACCAAAATCATGTCCGCTAAATGCCGATGATGGAGCGCGGCCAGAAACTAGATATTGAAGAACCGAACTGGTGGGAAGTGAGTTTAAGTCACCACATATGACCGTTGGGTTCTTGAATTTCTGGAGACGATCTATCAAGATTGCCGCTTGAAGTAGCTTCGCATCAGGATACTCAGGGTCGGCAAGCAGATGAGTGTTGGCAACACAGAGTTTCGATTGTGTCTCATTATTACGGAAGATACCTACTAAGGCCAGGTTGTTGAACATGTTGAACCTAATGGCGGTATCCCGAGCTAGAGAGTGGCGGCGTTCATCATCGAGGTTGGTCTCATTGTACCGAATAACGTGGGTCTTGATGAGCTCAAAACGGTGCTGTTTGTAGAATGTGGCACATCCATCTTGAACTACCTGATTGCTTTTGTTCTCGTAGAAGCCAGTGTATCCATATTGCTCCAAAGCTGGAAGGAAAAAATCAACGAAATCTTCGGGCTCAACTTCCTGAAGGCATACAAAATCAGGAAGAAGACCAACTATTTGGCTAAGGATGGTATGTTTACGATACTCCCAGTCGAGGTAGGGCTGGCTGTGACAATGGAAACGATTTGTCGTTGCAAGGTTGGGTGAAAGGATATTCCAGGACATTGCGATAAAAGCGCCACTATCGAGCTCTTCTTCAGGCGTGAAGTAATTCCAATTACGAGTCTGGCAGCCTGCGTTACTTTCATCCAACACTGATGACATTAGCTCATCATCGACGTTTTTCTCATCTTCATAGGGCTTCCATTCTTCGGCAATACTGTTTGTAAGAACGAACTCCTCACATTCATCGTGTTGAACACTTGAGGTGTCACAGGTATCACTTGAATCGGAAGAGCCGTCATAGAGCGATGGCACAGTGCTAGCGCTTTCCGAACTCTCCACTAGTGTGGATTCGACCTCTGATTGAGGAGATTCCTCTGTATGGGTGGCAAATGCTTCTATCTCTGGTTCGTCGACAGTCACTGTGGGCAGAGCAACAAATCTGTGGGTTTTTTTTCGCAACCGTTTCTGAGATTTCTTGGGACCCTTTGGGGTTGGCTTGATAGGAGGAACGGCAGCTGTCTCGGATATCTGAAAAAATCAAACCAAATTAGTCAAGTTGTAGGGATGTGTGTAGGGATAGGTGAGGTAGAGATTTCAGGAAGTCTACAGGAAATGCAGCAGGGGGAAAGGGAGATCTAGAACGGGGATCGCCTACCTTTTGGCCAACTACGGAAGTGTGTTTGGAGAAATCTGCGGAAATCCGTTCTTTCAAGATGGCGTTGAATATGTCAATCTCAGTGGCGTTGAACTGTTTTGTGACATTTAGAAATTTGGCGAAGGTGTTCAAACTATTCCAAGCAAACATGCTTAATATATGGATGACTATATGCGGCCAGTGATTTAGCAAAAGAGGTATCGGTATTCAATTGGAAATGCTGGCGAAAGCTGGATTCTTGATACTCACAACCTTATGGGCAGAGGCCTCCTCTTTATATGAAATGGCACTATGGGATCACACGAGGATGGCCATGGGGGTGGGGTTCATTCACGAGTCCATTCCAAGGATTCTCCTAATTTGGATCAGTGCAATCGGATTTCACATTGAGATGTCACCCAATCTCCGAACTCCTACCTTGCCTTCGCTAAATAAGCTTACTTTACTCTGCCTACATAAATATCTATGCCTGGATACATTCGGCTGAGGCATCTATACGATGAGCGTTAATAGCCATCGCATTCTCTGTAGGCTTTGCCTTACTCAAATTAGTGTTGAATTTGTAGATCGAGTGTTTAATTAGTTTTGGTCCAATGACTCAGGCAAATGCAATATTAAAATCAACCCTAACCCTCGAATCTCCCTAAAATCACGATAATATCAACAAAGTTTGGCCATCGTTGGATACCTAGCTGTCCTTTACCCTGCCCTCTGCCCTCTGCCCACTACTCAAGAGTTATCCGCCAACCATCTACTGGCCATCCACCAACCAGCTTTTGCATCATTTTTCAATATAAGCTTTTCATTTATCATTGAAATGTTAAAAATCTCCTTTTTTGCGATATACAAAACAAGCGAAAACTTCCCTTTTGAATCGACTGGATATGGCACAGAGGGTCACACACACTCACCCATATCACAAGCAAACAGCTACTCTGCAAATCTGATGGAATCTGTACGATGAAATTTCTACTTCCCGTTTCTTGCACACATGATGCCATGTATCTATGAATAAGTGTATGATATGTACCCAGAATAAGCGTACGATATGTACCCAGGAATAAGCGTGGTGAGGCTACTGCTGCACGCATCTCCGGAAGAGATGGGGAACTCATCATTAGATTTCCGATGCATGCTCGGAAAGCTAATCCTGAAATGTATGTCTGGCGTGGTTGGATCTTGGGGACAGCGAGCACAAACAAACCACCAAAAACATGGAGAGCATTGTCCTTGTTTATGATGGGGGAGAGCCATCTTCGAAACCGTCTGTTGATGGGCTACTGCAATGGCAAGTAAAAGATGTACGCTGAACAGGCGGATTTGAGAAAAGTCAATCCATCTACATCTATGAATCAACCTACTTTGATGTTTAACAGCCGATTACTGAGGCTGAACTCGCATTTTGCTTGTACTTTTTCACACTTTAAGGATTAGTGTGGATTTCCATCAGCTAAATATTTGCCTACTTGTATTTGCTTATTTAGGACTATTCTTGGGGCCATTCTTACACTTATTTGCTACTTTCATCGATTGTCTCATAAGCGGGTTGAGTGAAATTATGAGTTGAACTATAGTCAGGAATCGTGGTCAGGAATCGTGGTCTGAAATCTGGAACGTATACTTGGCCGACTCAGTGTAACCCATCCCCTAAGCCTAACCTTGACTCCCACCATTATCATTACTGATATGCTTCATGCAAAGATGAGTTGTGCACTAAACTTATACATAATTTACCCAGGACCATACAAGCTTTATGTGCGCCATTTATCATCACGTCCATAGCTTCACCAAATGATCGGACCGCTCGTAAGAATATTGATATTGATTCAATCACTTGATAAAATCATTAGCGCCAGAGTAAATAAAAATTCACTTGGACTTAGTGCAGAATCAACGGCGTAAAATCAGGTGATCCGAATTGGAAAATGATTTGATCAAATTTGGGTTCTCTCCCTTCTCAAAACCCAAGATATGATGACTAGAGGACGCAAAAAGGTTCCAAACCTACCACCTTCAGTACGTGTTGGCCATTTTTCCTAAAAGGGCTTTTTATCAACTCATTTTATAAGAGAAATAGGGAAGCACAGCGTGCTTTCAGAGAACGTAGATCTCAGTATGTGAAACATTTGGAGGAAAACGCTCGACAGTTGGATGCAGAGCGTGTACAACAGCTTGTCCTGTTTCAAGAAATGTCTCGGAAACTTTCGGAAGAAAACGACCAGTTAAAGAAACTCGTTCTACGACTTGAGCGTGAAAACCGTCAATTGCGCCAAAGTCATCAACCCTCGTTTAGCTCAACTTCGACAAAAGACACCAATATGCTCACAAATACCTCAACAGTAAGCTGCCCACAAAAGATTCTTACTCCCAGCGAACAACTGGTTTATAGAAAGCTAAATTAATGTGGAATATTCTAATTCAGGAAACAAACCAAGCTAGACTACCTTCTTCGAGCTTTACTGGTTCGGAATTCTTAAATAGAAGGCTAACTGAAGAGGAGGTTACTTATCCGAAAAGAAAACGAAGCCCTGAAGAAAATATTCAGCAGAAACCTTCCGTACCAGTTCATGTGACTAGTAATCATTCAAAAAAGGTCAGTGAGACTGTAGCAAAATTTTGTGGCTCTTGTACTGGAAACGATAAACGTGCACAACAGTTTTGTCGAGCTATCGCTACTTATGCCTATCAAGATATCGAACTTAGAGAGAAAACCCTTGACCATCTGTTAAGCGTTTTCCAGAAAAATGAATTTGGAGAAATCATACTTTCTAGTGAAATCGCTCCATCAGAACAACAACAGAGATTAAGTACAGGAAGCAGAATCCGCTTAGAGACTGAACTCTTGGAGTCCCAGTGTTGCGCTGGCTTGTTTGACTGTAGCGACACAAGTACAAAAGAAACAAAGACCCAATGCTGTGCCGGACTAATTGAATGCGATGATGCAGTACAAGAAACTCACCAAGTCGATGCTTGCATGGATTCCGAAATCGCTAGCTGTGGAGAACGAGAGCAAATTGGTGATTATTACCATTACCCAGGCGTGACCAAAATTATGAATAGGATCGTACTGACCATTCTTCTTCTTATTATTCTGTCGAAATAACTTAGGCACGAAGGCTCTAACGTGCAAAGCCGCCTGGGCTCTTTTTTCAAAGTCACCCCATTTCGATGAAACAATTGATATTGACGAGCTTGCCGAGTTGTTCCGCAACAAGACAAAATATACGTCGATAGGGCCAGTCTTGGAAGAAGCCTCAGTAATTAACGCTTTGATGAAGCTCGCTCAGGGACCTACTATTACTAAGAATAGTGAATCGAACAAATAATTTAGTCATACTTACATTACTTTGTATATTCTATAAAATTGCTATACAACATCTATTGAGCTATGTATCCGCATCTTACATCCGCATCGTTACCTATTGACTTGCCCATCCGGGTAATCTTTTCCTGACACAACCGGTCATGTGACCTGACCAGTCATCTATGGGTAATTTCAAATAAGTATGAGAAGCTTCCAGCCAATAGAAAATATACGAATTATAATTTCAACGTAATCACTGGTCACAATTACCTATAAAATGAGCAAGTTACAAACTGTTACCATTGAACTGCCAGGATGTCCGAAGTCACAGATTGCCAGCAAACTCTTCAACTTGTTGAAGAATATTATGGAAAAGTTTTAAAGAGCACGGAGGACATCAAATCGGATGGTATATTCTCTTAGCGGAAATATGGTTGGATAATTTTTTAACAACCATCTTTCATTACAGTATGTACTTTGAAGAATGCTCCCTCAAAAGAGATCGCCGAGATTTTGAACATTGTCCCAGATGAAGTTAAGGGCCGCTATTACGGATGCGGTAGTACCGTCCCCTTGGGTATCGAGGGTTTAGATGTGTTAGACTTAGGTTCAGGATCAGGCAGGGATTGCTACGTTGCAGCTAAGCTAGTGGGTGCCAAAGGATCCGTAACAGGTAATATAGCTCCAAAGCAATGTTTGTTCGAGACTAACATAAAATTTTAGGTGTGGATATGACTGATGAATTATTGCACATAGCTCGCTCAAATGTGGAAAAATATTCTCAGTCTTTGGGTTACACGCCCAATCTTCGGTTCGTTAAAGGATATATCGAGTCACTCCATGGTATTATAACCTTGAAACCCTCACTTGTATACCCATAAATCTTACCTTCTTTGCTATAGATGCAGGCATTGAGAACGAGAGTATCGACCTATGTATCTCTAATTGCGTGGTCAACTTATCCCCCAATAAGAAAGCAGTCTTGAGTGGAGTGTACAACGTCCTCCGGTATCAGGGTTAGTATTCAACAGGTCAATAATATGGGTTAGGGTTAGGGTTAAGGTTAATGAGAATTATTCTTTGATATTGCAGGTGAATTCTATTTCTCGGATATGTACGCAAGCCATCCTGTTCCCGATAATTTGAAAAAAAACCCGACGCTCATTGGGGAAGGATTTGGTGGGGCTCTTACTCCAGAGGTAAGCACATCACATGGCATGGTAATGAATTATATGTTAAACTGTGAGTAGGAATTCAAGGAACTCTATAGTGAAGTCGGATTTGAAGATGCTCGTATTGTGTCGAAATCACCAATAACAATCAATGATCCCTCGATTAAATCTTTAGTTGGTGACATACAATTCTACGCAATTACACATCGAGTCTTCAAGCTCACAAAGGGCCCCCATCAAGAATGTCGAAATAGTAGAACGGTGGTTTATAACGGCACCTATCCTGGTAGTCCAGATTCATTTACGTTGGATATCGATCATTGCTTTAACACAGAGGCGCATACCTTGGTGGACTTCAATACTTATAGGCTCTTACGCCAATCTAATCTTCAGCATTATTTTGACTTTCCTACATCATAAACCTCAACATTCTTAATTAAATGCCAAAATCAATAATAAGTGTTCTTCTGATGATCCATTCAGACAAATCCCAGACCCAACTTTCTGAGCCAACATTGATAACAAGCTCCTTGTTCGAAACAAGGTTGAAGTCCGTGGATAGTTGAATCCGGTATTTGTGTGATTTGTCATTCCGATTCCTGATCTCAGCCGAGGGAAACACCCAATAGTAGCGAAGTATTTGAGGAACACTAGCCAGAACAATGCTTAGTAGATGTACATATCTAGGTAGAGAGCCATCGAGAACATCTAGATTTTAATGTCCATGTGAGTGTGATCTTACTAGTATTGTCCTACTATGGCTACAATATGTACAATCCATGGTGTTACTTGTTTTCATGTTATTCCATATCCTAAGGCTATACTCCCAACCCCTTCAAATCTACCGCAACCTGATAATATAAAGGTTCGCGAACTCCTAAGCACAACACTACATCCATAAACCCAAGATGTATCTGAATTTAACGACCTATCAACTACTTAATAACGTTCTCTCAAAAGTGACCGAAGCCATCATCGTGTGGTTTGTTGTGATGTTTGCTTCGGCAACTGGTAACTACCAAATCGCGCAATTGGTACCCCGAGGAATGCTTGATACCCTTACGGGCATTACCGGCCGTCAGCGTTTATACTACTCCTCCCTGCTAGCAATATCATTCATGACTGTTTTACTGGCTATTTCAACAGCAAGCAGCACATTGTTATCCCTCTGTTTCCAGGAAAACACTGCGCATCCAGGCGACTTAACCAGGGCACAAACATTATCGACCAACTTTGCGGCATTTTCAGCATTAACTGAGAAAGGGTATGTAAGGCTTGGGGATATCACACCAAATGCTGTAGCCAAACAATTGGGGGTTAAAATTTCTGGAAGTTCATATCGTCAGGTCACCGATGACTTGCGTCTTGAGCTTATTTGGCCACAAGAGACAGAGCAATGTGGCAATCTCTTCTTTACTGAGCAAGGAAATTTAGGGCATTATGCAATCACACGTTGCACTCTGGACCAAGGTAGCGTCTTTCCATCAAAGCGTTTCTCAACAGGTGCTATAGTGGAAGGATATATTGCCGTGAAACCCCAAACAATTGAGCCAGTGTCACTTGATCTATCCTACTGGGATCCCGTGAGAAAAGGCTATACAACCTTACCACCTGATTTCAGAGCGAAATCAGTGCCTGAGAGTGCTGATGGTCTGCCAGTAGCCTCACGCGCTGTCACTATGTCGATGCTGGAGGGTAACGGGACAGCAGACCTACTATTAGTCACTTCAGAGTGGAAGACAAAGACATACTTGGACGGGGTTCCTAACAACAATCACCGGCTCGCAGATATAATCGGAGTCGAAACATCCTACGTAGATGTTCGATGGTCAACGGTGAACTCAACATTTACCGAAACTAATATAAACGGGCGTGTTGCCGTAGCAACATTTTCCATCAATAGTGGGTCTACAATAAGATCAGCTTCATGCACTTTATATGGCTTTACACGGAAGGACACGAACTCGGCCAATACGGCTCTGGGTTGTGCCCATTCGCAATACGAGCTATTCAGGATTGTAGGAACAAATGATGCTCCATCCACTAACTGGTCCAAAGGATCTTATTACGTTCAGGGAGATGTAAAAGCAACCTCATGGGGCAGCTCAGCTAGCAATGAGAATATAGTGGCTGTTGTTGGTCCAACATTCATAGAGAAGGGCTCTTTTTCCCCTAAACTGTTAGCCAAAGCGGCTCCAGTGAGTGTTGACCTGCTTGGTGCTGCACGTATGATGAGGACTTCATTGCGAAATACCGCAGATTTCCCACCAGTGCCAGCAGGTGAACCTAAAATTCTTGTCTTGAAGTGGTTGTATATGGTATGGGTTCCTGTACTCGTATTATTTTTTGTATCCGGACTCTTTTTACGAAAGAGGAGCATACCTATTGAACGTGAATGTCTTTCATCCGTAATTGCTTCCGTAGTCATTCCAGGCCGCCAAGATTGTACAACTGGCAAAGACCGCCAACCACGAGTAGGTTTTGCCAGACTAAATGGGGCTAATCAAATAGCTTTAACAGTGGGAGATCATGCAGTTGGTATTGTAAAGCATCCAGACTTTGGCTAGAATCGATTATTATTAACTTGGGGTCTTCTTTTGTACATTCTACCTGTCTCTTTGCTTACTTCATGACAAAAGTGCAAATGACAACTTTACACCTAATAAATCCAAAAATATCAGTTAAACAAAGTGATGCTTCAATAATTGGTCGTACTCTAGTAGGAAAAGCAAGATTTCAGATTTGAACTAAGCCAAAACCTGGAGGAAGGTAGATGGTAGGCAACACTTCATTGGAAGAACAACAAGGTGAAGAAGATGCTTCAAAGCCTAGGTTAATTTTTATCACTAATCAGTATTTGTTTGTTAATGTAGGGAAGTTTTGCATGAAGTATCTTAGAAGTTGTGCACCTGCTTAAAGCCAAAATTTAATGTAACAATGGGACTTGAGCATTAGGAAAGGCACAATCCTGACCAAATTAACCTAAGACACTATTCTGCTCCTATATTACTACATCTGTCATAGTGCTAGAAGGTAGTAAGGTCGTATGACCCTTACAAGGTGCTTCTCATTAGGAACTATAGTGTTGAAAAGGAAGATCATGAAAACATCAAGAAAAAATGTAATATCCAGAATCAGAAGTTGTGCCAATTTACATCTTAGGCCACATTACCAATGATGTGCAATTGACCCAGAATAGAACATTATCTAAGAAGTGTTTCTAAATAGAATTACCATTCAGCTCAAGAGCCATATATTAAAATTTACTGCTGCCTCATGGCCAATAGCCAATTGCCAATATCACCTCCCAAAATACTGAGAGAGGATCTTTCACTAATTCTCCTACAACAATCAACATCCAAAATGCAATGATCGGCTGGGGTTGGGTCACTATATTACCCATCAAAGAAAGATTAGATATTTAACTATTATCTACACCTACCTCATCTAAAGCATCTGATAAGATTGGCAATTTACCTCAGCAAAAGATATGTATGCTGGTGTAGGGGTATTCATCTGGTGAGCGCATAGATCTTCTGCATCGCAAGGATGTGAAAGCTTTCTGTCCAGTTGATCAAAGTAAGCGTACCGTTGTTGATTTATGCCACTTACAATGACATTGGTGCGTGATGACTTAGTTTTCTGTGCAGAGATAATCAGACTTGCATGTTGTGTTCACGTTAGGAAATGGATGTAGCCTATTATATTTTCGGGAAAATAGATTTGTCATTCAGTTACTAAGAAATCCCATTGTTAGCATATCGCATACTTGGGCACTTTATACCGTATAATGGCTGGTGAATAATGATTTTCGATGGTAGTCAGACACCAACGCTCACCAGATATGTCCCATGTATTGATAGAGATTCGGAAGTAACCTAACCCTAAGATAGCCTACCAATGAGAAATGTAAAGCCCTTGTAATGGTGGCTAATCTCTATTTTCTGTTGAGCCTAAATCCTACCCCCTAACACTAAGCTTGATATTCATCTAATATTATATTTGTCTATAAATATCTCCTTACAACCCTGTTGTCTGGATGCCAACAACTCCCTTTTTGATAAGTGTGGTATCAATAATCACTACAATAACCACCACAATAGTCCTCGCTACGTAGCATCCAAAACATGGCCTCAATTCATGAAACCAGGAAAAGTGAGTATACCGTTAAATCCACGGGGAAAATTATAGATGTAGAGGAGCCCCGAAATCAGTCTGATGTGGTCGTAGAAAAATGCCCCGAAGAAAAACCTGCCGTACAAAAAATTAGCTTGCGAGAGTTGTTCAACTTCGCTACTAAATTTGACTGGATGTTAATGTTCGTTGGTCTTCTGGCTGCAGTAATTACGGGTGCAGCTACACCCTTAGAGACGTCAGTATTCCATTGGGTTGTAATTTTACTTTCTAGTAGTACTCCAAGCTAAATTATTCCTTCAGAGTCCTCCTGGGCCAGTTGATCAATACCTTTAAGGAATTTGGGATAAAAACTGCGACTGGAGTGGTTACCCCTGACGATGTTACTAACTTCCGCACAGAAGTGAACAGTTGCACTTTGTACTATATATACCTTTCCATTTTAATTCTAATTCTCACATACGTTTATATGTCTACTTGGGTCTATGCTGGTGAACGACAAACCAGGAAGATACGGGAATCTTATCTGGCTGCTGTGCTTCGGCAAGAGATAGCTTGGTTTGATAGGTTCGGGGCTGGTGAAATTACTACGAGAATCACTAGTGATACAAATTTAGTTCAAGATGGCATCTCCGAAAAGTTTCCTCAGAGCTGCTCTTACCTATCCACTTTCATATCGGCATTTATTATTGCTTTTACGAGAAGTTGGAAACTTACCTTGGCCCTTAGCAGTGTTATTCCTGTGATGGCCACCACCGCTATCGTTACAAACATATTTATTAGTAAACACGTGCAGCAAGCCCTAGATCATTACTCAGTATCTGGAACATTGGCCGAAGAGGTGATATCTTCCATTCGAACTGTAACCGCATTTGGTCAACAAAAAAAGCTCTCTGAAATGTACAATCAAAATCTAGGACTGGCTAGAAACCAGGGTGTGAAGAAGGCTCTAGTATCCGGTATTGGGATTGGCGTGATCTTCTTCTCTCTATATAATGTATACGGCCTTGCTTTTTGGCTTGGTGGTAGACTGCTAAATAGTAACGACCTTGATATCGGAAACATTTCCAGCGTATTGTTTTCGGTTGTTTTAGGTGCCGTTGCTCTAGAAAGAATGCCTGCAAATCTTCAAGCATTTGCTCTCGCACAAGGTGCAGCAGCAAAACTTTACGATGTTATTTACCAGGTTTCTGCCATTGACTCATCATCAAAGGAAGGTATCAAACCTGCAGAGAGGACAAACGGCATGATAGAATTCCGTAATATTCATTTCACATATCCTTCTCGTCCGAATGTTTTAATTTTGAAAGGCGTTAGCCTAGTCGTTAAGCCCGGAACGACTGTTGCTTTGGTTGGAACTAGTGGATCAGGAAAATCCACCATTATTCAGCTATTAGAGAGGTTCTATGATCCGCTTGAGGGAGAAATCCTGCTAGATGGGTGTTCTATTCAGTTCTTAAATGTCCATTGGCTTAGACGTCAAATCGGTTTAGTGTCGCAAGAGCCATCGCTCTTCAAGTGCTCTATAGCAGAAAACATAGCCCATGGCTTAATAGGATCCCCTTACGAAAACGCCAGTATAGAAAAGAAGATGGAGCTAGTCCAAGAAGCCAGTAAAATAGCCAACGCTCACGATTTTATAATGAAACTACCGGAGAAATATGATACTCATGTAGGTGAAAGAGGCTTTCTTCTTTCTGGTGGCGAAAAACAACGTATTGCCATTGCTAGGGCCATCGTCAAAGATCCGCGTATCCTATTATTGGACGAAGCTACATCAGCGCTGGACACTCAGTCGGAAAGTGTTGTTCAACAAGCATTGGATCGTGCCAGTTCTGGTAGAACTACTATCGTCATTGCTCATCGCCTTTCAACGATTCGCAATGCTGATCAAATCGTGGTCATGGAATGTGGACAAATTGTAGAAACTGGAACACATAATTCCTTGTTGAGAGAAAAGGGTTGCTATTCCAAATTGGTGGAGCTGCAGAATGTCGGAAAAGAGGATGAGGAACTAAAAGATGCTCTGCCCTCTTCTAATTTCAGGCCCATATCCCACGATTTCGAATGCTCACAACAGATCTCTCAGCCTTTCATTACTTCAGTTGGTAGTAGAAATGATATCGAGGAGGCCACTGTGCCAGAGTATTCATTCACTTACGTTTTCTATCGAATATTCTTGCTAAACAGGCCGGAGTTAAAATTCATGATTGGCGGGTTGTGTGGCTCTGTCATATCGGGATCTGCGTACCCTACTTTCGCTATTATATTTGCCGAAGTGATTTCTATGCTAAGTATCGAGAATGACAGCGAAACACGTACTCGTGAGACGTCTTTCTGGGCATTACTACTCTTGGCTAATTCAATTGTGATATTGATGGCTTACACTATCCAAGGGACTTTCTTTGGAATATCCGGAGAACGATTGTCGGAGCGAATTCGTGCCATGTCATTTGCTAAAATGCTAAACCAGGAAATCGGATGGTTTGATTGTGACGAGAATAGCACTGGTGCTCTGGTATATGCTCTGTCTACTGATGCCACTCGGATACAAGGAGTCAGCGGCTCTACAGCTGGCACAATTCTGCAGGCTATCGTCAATATTGTTGGTGGACTTATAGTGGGATTAGCGTACGGTTGGAAGTTTACTGTCGTGGTGATGGGATGTATTCCACTCTTGATAGGTACTGAAATGATTCATATGAAAGTAATCGACGGTAATCAAAAGAAGACTAAAGCTGCCTACGCCCAGTCAGCACAGTTGGCGTGCGAAGCTGTATCCTCCATAAGGACCGTAGCATCTCTTACTCGTGAACAAGATGTATCTCGGGAATATCATATTGCATTAGAAGAGCCAGTGAAAGCTGGTAAGCGAAATGCCTTTGGATCATCATTCATATTTGCTCTCTCACAAGCAATTATATTCCTAATCAATGCTCTTGGCTTTTGGTATGGAGGAAGACTGTTATCTTCCATAACCTATTCTGGCACTGCTACAATCCCGGAATATGAACCAAAACAGTTCTATGTAGTTTATTTTGCACTTATTTCGGGCTCTCAAAATGCTGGTAATATATTCGCGATGATCCCTGACCTAAGCAAGGCCAAGCATGCAGCGAACAGAATAATCTCATTTTTAGATCGTCAACCTCTCATCGATGTTGCGGATGCTAAAGGTGATAGAGTGAACTCAGTCGCAGGCCGTATTACCTTCCGGGATGTTCACTTTCGCTATCCTACCCGCCCTGAGATTCCGATACTTCGCGGCCTAGATCTAGACATAAAGCCTGGACAATTCGCAGCATTAGTAGGACCCTCAGGCTGTGGTAAGAGTACAGTGATCAGCCTTGTGGAGCGTTTCTATGATGTTCTAACTGGAAGTGTCATGATTGATGGAAAGGATGTGAGTCAAGTGAATGTAAATGATATACGAAAGAACATTGCCTTAGTCGGACAAGAACCCACACTCTACGATATGACTATTAAAGAGAATATTTGCTTCGGACTCACTGATCGTGTTCCAACACAGGATGAAATTGAACAGGCTGCTCGTGATTCCAACAGCCATGATTTTATAATGTCGCTTCCTCAACGTTATGATACTCCGCTTGGTGGGAAAGGTGCTCAACTCTCTGGTGGTCAAAAGCAACGAATTGCGATTGCCCGAGCACTAATTCGACAGCCAAAGATTCTGCTACTTGATGAAGCAACGTCGGCTCTTGATGCTACCTCCGAAAGTGTAGTTCAAGCTGCCCTCGACAACGCCTCCAAAGGGCGAACCACCATAGCTGTTGCACATCGATTGTCCACTATCCGGAAGGCAGATGTTATCCACGTATTTAAAAGTGGAGTGGTCAATGAGAAGGGAACTCATGATGAGCTTATGGCCCTCAAAGGCCAGTACTATTCCCTCGTTAACCTGCAAAATCTGGCCATAACCTGAACGAGAATCTATTCAGTATTTCTTTGCATTCGAATCTGTACCTTACAGAAAATTTAGTCCATAATAGAGTCCTGATATGTACCATTTATGCAGTAATAATGAGTAATCGCCACCTTTTAAGTTTTGTTTTGAACTACGCATCTAGCAAATGCTATGGATATGCTAACATTTATAATTCCACTTTGTTCAATTGCTGCCAATCTCTTATGTAGTATAGAACCAAAAGAAGGGCTTTGTATTCACAGATATTAATAATGTACTACTACTTGCATATGCACTTGGCATAATATGCCCAAGAAAATAAGATATCAAAGGCAATGCCAAAAACCTCTTTGCCTTCTTGTAAGTTCACTTATGAAATGTGATTTCTTTCGCATTACCTACATCTTATAATGGATAGCACACCTATTATTTGGTGCAAAAATGTCCTAAATTTATTACGCTGCCTAAAGTGTGATATACTCATGCAATAGGATTAACAGCTTTCTTGAGAGGTTCCAACAGTGCTGGCAATGTGTAAAATAGATTATACATGGTTGAGAATCCCTCCTAGTTAGAAATATGACACATGGGGATAGTTCCCTAGTATATGACTATACTAATCCAAGTACTCAATGGTTACCTTTTTCAGTGTTACATTTAGCAATAGTGATCAGACTGAAATCATGTTGAGTAAGTCAAAGTGCTAAATTACCAAGCTCCTAGGGGTGGAGCTCAGGATACAGGGTTAGAGGGGTGACAGTAACCAACAGGTGAAATCTTTATTTCAACAAATTAAAACAAAGAAGCTATTAGCTGCTAATGCAGCTTTTTAACAATAGTCTACAGACTAGGTTCATTCTTAGAAAGTAAATTAGCTAAAAGGTCAAGCATCTGAGAGCCAAATACAAGATTTAGCAGGGATGGGGGCATGAGTAATGGAAGTAGAGGCTTACCTAACAGTTGAACCATATTGTGAAAACAAGGAGTGTGAGTCTTGAGGTAATCCTGCTAAAGGTCTGTTCAATAGGTGGAGTATGCCATTTTTTGATTTTCAGGCTGAGTAACATAGTCTGCAAATCTTTTCACAGCAGGGTCACCCAGTTTTGTTCTCCAATACAACCTGGAGTCTACCTAGTGCTTTGAGAGCCAGTTCTTGATGTGTAGATTATTGCATTGTGAGAGTCTAAGGTATAGTTTGGTTCTCAGGTATAGTATTCTGGGTGAGTAAGGCAGCAGCTTGAATGCACCAAGAACAGCTTGCTTATATGGTGTTGTAGGAAGATCTGGAGCCAGAGAGTAAATACAAGAAACTGAAAACTTGTCCAGCTTGTTGTAATGCTTGGTAGACAGGTTAAGAAGTGGAAGTCCAAACTCTAATACTGGGAAGACATATTGCTTGAGGAGCACTTGTATCCTAGGCAGGGATGTGCAGGAGGGGTAACAGCCATGAGCTTTCTGAGAGCCTGCCTGGCAAGAGAGATTCTGGTTTTCAAGTGAGCTTCAGAGTCAATTCCCTGGTCTACAAATGGGAAACCAAGGTAGACAGCAGTGTCAACTGGGGATAGAGTTTCCTGCCCAAAGCTACAGGGGCACCAAGTGGATGTGTCTTAGGAATAGAGAGCTGCAAGTGATTATCCTGAAGGTATTTGTGGACTAGTAAAGTATCAGCCTGTATATCAGAAGAAGATATTCTGATATCATCAGCAAATAAAGTAGCCAGACAATCTCTGGATAAACTTGGGAAATCATTGATAAAGATAGCAAACAGGATGGGTTAGGGGGGTGACAATCACCAGCAGGTG
>JNET01031109.1:0-12353 GCA_000697455.1 Basidiobolus heterosporus B8920 | reverse complement strand
TTCGGTCCAAGGAGATCATTCCAGACTCTTGGGATACTCCAAATGACTCCGTGATTCATGGATTCTCACCGATGGAATTATCAAAAATGAAGAAGACATCAATTAAACGAGGTAGAGAAGATGAGGAGTGTTCGATGAAATCCTCGAAGAGAGGGAGAGGGAGAGGGAGAGGAAAATCTTCGGATCCTAAGAAAATCCTTACTACTATACCTAAGAGTTCATCAGCTAAAGAAGCTCATGATGATCTACATAGTAGTTGTCCGGTTACTACCAGATTTGTCCCCAAAACTCTTGCACTTATTACTCCCTCACCGACACAGATTCCTAAGGTAGATACTAGAAAAAGAACCAGAAATGTGGGCGCTGGTTCTTTTGTAACACCACCATCATCAATCGCGACCACCATTAGACCAGACGATAAGACCAACGCATCGGAACACCCTGCCTGGCACACTCCACCCTGTGAACAATGCCAATCACTCAGACCCACTCTTGATAGGGACAATAGATTGAAGGAGTTTTGTGATGAATATATTGATCCCGTACCAGAAATTCACCCCACAGAAACTAAGGTGAAGAAGCAAGAAGATTCGGGCCCATCTTCTTCTACCTCCGCCTCAGAAGATGGAACGTATCCAACGAGTTATCAGATTGACGAAAGGGTTTGGGCCAAGTGGGAGAGAGACTCTCATTATTATTCAGCAACGATCGTAGGGGAAAATGGTGTGAACCAATTCAAGGTGAACTTTGATGACGGAGATTCAGGGATTTGTGAAGTGAAGTTCTTACGTCCATTGATCTTATTGAAGAACACATCGATCTTTGCGGTCAAGACCAAACGACATATGTTTGAAGCGAAAGTGATCTCGCCAGTGACGGAAGCGGTAGAACAGTACTTGGTCGAGTTTGTTGATCAATCGCATGAGAGACGAGTGGTCCCATGTAAAGAGATTATCATGAACGATCATATGCTCACACTACTTGATCAAACAGTAGTTCATTGGGAAAAGTTTCGCCAGTTTAATCTGATAGAGAGGAAAAGTGGGCCGGTGAAGGTGGAGAAACTCGGCGCTTCCCAAGAAGGTAAAAGAGGAGTTTGTAAGTCGTACGAAGGATCGTCTAATCCCCATTTTATGTAGGTCTTTTCAAAGGATTAGGATTCTTGATCACCAACATACGTACCAACAATAGTGAGGAAAGAAAGTGTGGAGGAGAAGACAGCATTGAGGGTATGTGACCGTGGGAGATCTATCAGGATGTAAGATGACTAAACGTTTCATCGTAGGGGAATATTTGGAGGATTTCGAAAGGAATAAGATCTCAGCTATGATTCAACAACATGGGGGTACGATCATCCCAGACTGCTCGGATCTTTTTCATGGTCGCGAAAGAATCGCTACGGGGAAATTCGCAGAGGAGGTTCGAGAGGTTTTTGTGATCGCCAGTAGTTCTAAACGTACCAAGAAATACCTCATGGCTCTGGCTTTGGGGATACCTCGAGTGTCCAGTGTTTGGGTGGCGGAATGTGCACGACAAGTAAGTTCATAGTCATAATCATACACGAGAAAGCCCCATGGATCACTTATACGTTGCCAAACTAGAACAAATTACTGAATCACCTGAGTTATCAGCTTTGTAATGGCTGGTCAAGAGAATTGAATGCCTTTGCGTCTAGCGTACCCAATGATCAGAATGAAGGGATATTCAATCAGTTAACCATATATATCCATGGAAGTAACACATTCAGGGTACGTACAGAACCACATCAAGTGAGTGAAATTCTAATCCTGTGAATCTCTAGTCCGATTGGGAATCAACCCTTGAAGCGGGTGGAGCATCCATTGTGGCCAAGAAATCACTCACAAGCCATACGGTTAATCTGGTCAAGCCCATACTATGCGACTATGTGATCAGCGAGAAAGCCCCTACCAGTAAATTTCTGGAGACGGTGAGACGTCGCCTTCGTTGTCCACAATATTGGAAATCTAAATCTACCGATGGGCAAGTAAAAGCGGAGATGAAGGCGGCGGTAGAAGTGGAAGTGGAGGTGGAGGTGGATATCTATCCTAAATTGGTCACTGCTGAATGGGCCGTACAATGTTTGATAAACCAACGGCTGACCGGTTGGAATCGACATCAAGCTTATACAAAATGGGAGAATTCCAAATAAAATGGAAGTAAATTGGTCTGGATGAGTGATTTATTTTCTAGGGAATCAAAGAATGGTCTTGTCATCTAAGCTATCTTCTTGGGCTTGATACTCAGACACCAGATATCAAAGTATGCACACACTTCATGAATCACCGATAGAATGAAATGTGTATATACGCCAATAGAATAGACAAGAGCCAGCAGGATATATTCATATTCATATTCTAATGGAAAGATGGGTTTCCTACGGAAAGAAAATGGATGAGCATCGATTAAGAAACCAACAAACGTCGAGGGATCTCACCCATTGAAGTATACAGGTAATGAAGCATTCAATGATCCCAAGATCAAAGGAAAGAACACTCGATGGAAGTAGGGAAATGGTGCTTTGGTAACATGGGCTAGGATCATTTGACCAACTATGTAGCCGAATGAACAACCACAATAAACCATGAATGGAGTCAAATACTCGGATAGAAGATTTGGCGAAGTTAGTAACCAATTGTATACTAAGCCAACACTACCGACAAATGGTAGAAGCCCCATCAATGCTACGATCGGGGATCTGTTGTTGTTTCTCGTAGTTCTGATCACCGTAATGATACTGTGCATGGGTGAGTGCGAAAGAAATTGAGAGGTTATCTGGTGTTCAGTGATTGCGAGGTTATCTAGTGTTTAGTGATACCTGACAAACATGTTGCTACCAATAATAATAATGGTTAACAAGTTAAAGAACGCATTCGTGGGTGAATCGGGAATCCAGGTGAATGAGCCAGGTGCGATGCCAAGTACTTGACGAATGGATAGTTTCCAAAAAGCTGAACCACCCTCTGCATATGTTGAAATATGGTTGATGTCGAGTTACTATCGTTGAGTCAGGGTTGATACAGAAACTTACCCACAAATCCAGTCAAGATGAACAGACCAACAAGCATTACAATCCCTTCTACCGGACCACTAAAGTAACCGAGATACAGAGTCCCAGTGTGATATTCTTCCCAAGTAGAAAGATAAAAATTACTCGTAGCTACATATATTTCAAGCATTCATTAGACTATAGAAAATGGCTCTATACTAATACTCAATAAATATTACTGGAAAGAAAGGCCATTGTTGTCATCCAGGATTGGCCAAGTCCTAGAACTGAGGCAGAAACGATGGTTCCCAACTGTCGAAAAACCCAGTTAGGGAATTGAATATTTATACTTTGTCCGGGGTGAAACTTACTGCGGTATTGAGTGCATCACATCCTACAAAGGATTTCTATGTCAGTGTTTCTCGGTTTGAAATTTAGTAAATGCCATGAGATCATTTACCGTGGTCAAACATCTCTCCCAAAGGTCCCGAGGTTCCGGTACGACGAGCCTGTTTACCATCGATGGCATCAAGTGAAGCGTAAACCCAAAGACCAAGAGCATAACTTGAAAATGTATAAGTGAAACGTCAGACCAAAACAGTCAGCCAAGCACTCACGTAAAATACACCCAATTGGGTACTGGCTCACTCAAGGTAGGATCCAAAACCATGACAGTGAGAAAATTCACGATAACACAAGAAAAACCAAGGAGTGTGATGAGATTGGGCCTAAAAGGGGAAACTAGAGTTGGTGTATATTCTACAGACTTTCAGACCAAGAGGTGCTTACGCCATCCACATGGGGAAAAATTCCACCAATCTTGTCCAGTATGCTTGCAATACATACTTGGATAAGAGGGACTTATCAACACCACTGTATTGATATTTCGATAAATTTTTGAGATACTTTTGTTGTATGTATGGCATTTTGGTGGGTCCACTCAATCGGTTCTACACCTTTGGTTGTAGCAGGGTAGGTGCTTGGGCTGGACGGTCGTCTTTGGGCTTACACAAGATTTCTCGGAATAGACTAAAATTAGAAGTCAATATACACATGGAATTTTTTTGTTTTCGTGCACGGTTCAGTCAATCATTCTCATGTGGAGATAGATCGCATACTTGGTAGCAAACTAGAGTCACATGACACAGTGTTATGAACCAAACATTGTATACATATCTGAAAGGATTGACCCCCGTCACACAAGGAAGATAGACGTGTGCAAACTGAACGGTTACTGAATGATGCACACAATGTCACGTTGGCCATCCACAAACAAATCCCAATCAGGTTTGAGACTAGGCGACGTACACGTGGTTAATCAATCGACAAATGTTTTCTTAAAATCCAAGCTAAACCAGAAATCATTCACCTTGAATATTTTCTACATGCGAACTAGAATTGAGTCTACGAAATATGCGCCTCTTCCAGTCATCTCTTGCCATTTTATTCTTGACATCAACATTCGGTAGGCATTTCGTAAGACAAAATCACCAAGAACATCATTATTACGCTATACAATCCACTTCTCCATCTGAGGTTGCCCATTTACTACGTCTAACGCATCATGGTCAAATCGGGGAGCTGGAAAATTATCATCTATTTTCTTGCCCAAAAATGGGTAACGAGAACGAGAGTGATCCGGTTGATCGATACATTAAGTGGTTACAAAATCACCAGAGTGAAGGGAGATTGGAGAAGCGTTACGTATCAGCATTCAATAGTATATCTTCTGTAGAGAAACAGATCCCTCGACTTCGAAGCAAGCGGGGCCCTATTCCTCCCCCTTCGATCCCAGCACAAACTGGCAACACTACGGTGAAATTGGATGTGCAAGATCCCGGGTTTTCAAACCAATGGTTTTTGGTGAGTCTCAGGCAATGGGGCAACAAACCAATTGCTAACATCTTAACAAATCTAATCCATCCTCCTATGCTCTAGTACAACGACGCTAAGAATGACATCAATGTCACTGGTGTATGGGAACAAGGAATCACGGGTAAAGGGGTAGTAGTAGCTATTCTTGATGACGGATTGGACATGGATAATAAGGATCTGAAGGACAACTATGTAAGTGTTCGACGTATGGTATGGCCAACAGATTTTCGAACTAACAATGGCCCACTAGTTTGCTGAGGGTTCATTTGATTTCAATGACCATGTTAGTCAGCCAAAACCCAGGTTATCAGATGATTTTCATGGGACACGTTGTGCTGGAGAGATAGCGGCGGCAAAGAACGACTTTTGTGGAGTCGGAGTGGCATATGAGGCCAAGGTAGCAGGTATATGATCTTCAGAAGCTGAGTAGGTCCATGGGCCATTTCATGACGATTGCTTTTAGGATTGCGAATATTGTCAGCAGAGATCACTGACACGGATGAAGCGTTGGCCATCAATTACCAATACCAGAAAAACCACATCTACTCTTGCAGCTGGGGGCCACCTGATGATGGGAAATCCATGGATGGACCGAGCGGAGTGATTTTGTATGCTTTAATGAATGGTATCCAAAAAGGTAGAGGTGGTAAAGGAAGTATTTACGTGTTTGCCTCTGGAAACGGTGGCTCCAACGACGACAATTGTAACTTTGATGGATATACCAATAGCATATATACCGTTACCATTGGTGCCATCGATCGTACTGACTCCCATCCATACTATTCGGAAATCTGTGCGGCACAACTGGCAGTGTCTTATAGTAGCGGAGAAGGCAACTTCATAGTATGTATCGTACCAAGCCCCATCCTCCTCCATGCTATAATCCAAGTCTCATCTATTTCTAAAGTATACCACTGATGTCGGCCAGCAGAGTTGTTCAAACGTACATGGAGGAACGTCAGCGGCAGCTCCACTAGCTGCAGGGATAGTTGCTCTCGTACTCTCTATCCGGTAAGTAGAATCGCATAGCCTAGATGACGACATACACTTACACTCATGTAAATAGCCCGGATTTGCATTGGCGGGATATTCAACATCTTTGTGTCCAGGCTGCGGTTCCTATCTCAGTGAAAGACGAGGATTGGAAACCGACCGCCGTAGGCCGGTTGTTCAATCATAAGTTTGGATATGGGAAGATGGATGCTTTTCGAATAGTGGAAGCAGCAAAAACATATCAATCAGTAGGGCCTCAGATTCGCTTGGAGACTTCAACCCAGGTTGTAGGAAAGAGAATACCTCAGGATGGGTTCGGAATCAACAGCACAATACTGATTACCGAAGCGGAAAGTACCAAGTATAACCTTCATTTTCTGGAACATGTTACTGTCAAAGTGAACCTTGCTCATGAAAGGCGAGGTGATTTAGAGATTTATCTAATCTCGCCAAACCAGGTTGTCTCCCAATTGGCCGCCCGGCGTAGACGAGATGAAAACAAGACTGGCATGAAAGGTTGGTCCTTCATGTCCGTAAAGCATTGGTAAGCGACTATACTTATATAGTCAGGGCTGGTTGAACCTAGGTAACAAACTCCATGTAGGGATGAATCGCCCATAGGAATCTGGACCCTCCAGGTGATCGACCGAGTGAACCCCACGATGGGCGGGGATTTTCTAGACTGGTCAATGATCATGTTTGGTATTGACTCAAACCCGAATCTTGCAACATCCAAGACTGCTCTGAGCCCAACAACGGGTCAACCCAGCCCAAAACCACGTTTAAGTTTAAGTGGGGATCCAATAGAAAAGATTGTAGCCACACCTCAAGCATCAGGTATAGATGCTAGCTGGTACCTTGCACTCAGTATATTTGCAGTCACAGGGATATTGGCGATTGGTTATTTCATTACAAGGAACTACCAAGAAAGAGCCTGGTACAGGGAAGTCGTCTCAGATAGTTGTGAAGAGAGCTCTAACACTGAATTGGAGGTGAGTGAGAGCACTACTCACTTGTTGGAGAATTCAGTAGAGGAATAGTCTTCATCGTCTTTCACTCTTTCTCTATGTTTATGAAGCAAAATTGAGCTAATTTCAGTCTCCCTCGATGGCAAAGAAAAGATTGAATTATCCAACATATTTAATGATTATGTGCCAGTAATAAATATGGATTATCTTATAAATGTACAGCTCTGAAGACAGCCTCTTGCTGGCCTAAACTAACTCCATGGGTGATGTTAATTTCACCTGAGATTGGGCGTCATCAATTTCGTTTGCTTTGTTTTCTTCTTCACCATCGAGAATTCCAAGTTCAATCGATTGCTTATCTTGGTTGTCAAGGTGGGCCGCGAAAGGTCTTGGTTGTTTAATGTTGAGGGAAGTCTGATTGCCTGTGGAATCACCGTTACGAGAGAAAGGTTTGGAGCGTATCCTCGAGGCCAGGCCTTCAAACAGTAATTTTGAATAGATACACCCTATCAAGATCTGATTAAATCGCAGTGCTAATGACTATTCAATGAAATCTTGGTTACTTACAAAAAAATGTCATGGAGATAGTTGCGAAATATCCCTGCCAAAGATTATTAGCCAGCACACTAACCAAGCCTAAGAATTGTAATAGAGAAGCAGTGACAAAATAGCTGATGCCATCCTGTCCCAATATATCCTTGATGCGCGATTTAAAATCCCGAGATTTTCTTACGCTCCAATTGGCGAAATAGAATAGACAAAGTGCTAGAATGCTCATGTCTACTAAGCCTGTGATTTGGATGTTGCTTTGTGGTAAACTAATCTGGCACAGAGGATCGCTACGGATGTCCATTTCTATCAATGTAGGAGCTAAAAGTGCAATCTTGATTACGCTCAAGACGCCTCCCACGAGAATAGCCGCCTTGGACCTACCGTGAAGTGCATATACTTTCAGGATTAGAATCCAGCCTACAGCGGTTGAGGAGAGGTAGTAAAAGGTTGTATTGAGATAGGAGCCCAATACGCAATCTTGATCCAGCATAAATGAGTGTAGAACATTGCTCAGTGTAGCTATAAATCCCATGACTGATTGAAGTAAACAAACTACATGGCTAAAGTTTCGTTTTTGTCGTACCAGCAACAGGGAGTTGTAGGAAGTGCTCCAAAAAACAATCAACGAAACAGAGTTCACCACCAAGTGGATGTTTGTCTGATAAAAGAGTTCACGCTCTGCCGAATACGCTTGTAAAGGTTCGGCCATAGTGCGGATATTGTGGTTTCCAGTCGACTCTTTCAACAGCGTTGCACGATAGTGAGTTCACAGCCGGTAGATACCTTCAACAATGGCTTGCCATGGTGAGTATTTAAGCACTGGCGTTAACTGGTTTACTAAACGGGAAGTATATGATGATGCGGGGGTTGGTGGTTTCTTTTTACATGACCACCTCCACGCATTGGTCGAACTTCCATGGGTGATTGTGTTAATACGCGTGTAAATTAACCTTCCACATCATTTGATTCATCTACCCCGATCTCCCCTCAACTTCTCCTCAACCACCCTGAAAAGTCCTACTGATTTGGTATGATGCAGATCATCAAATCGGGTATTTTACTAGTTTCGGCAAGTTTGGACAGACTGGATTCAAGAACATGTATCTCAACGGCCAGATCACGATTCTTACATAAGATGGCCATTCCCGTATTTCCTACATCATGTTGTATCCCTTGTTCGATATATAGAATGGCTGCCCCTATACTCGTTCATATTTATTAGTTCGCATTACCAAAAACCGCGGGGCGACTCTTTCAGATGCTCAATAAAAATGCATACAGTCCAGCTTATAGATGCTTAGTAAATAAACAAAGAGACCAGCGGCTGACTCCAAGCCGAGTGGTATAAGTGGGTGATAGAAAGGGGGAAAGTGAGCTATACATTACAGAAGATTCGATCTGCATATGGAGTCAACAGGCGACATATGCGGCTTACTCTGCTGGCACAGTTTCTCGAGCTTGGGCGAAAAACAAACGGGTTTCATTGGAGCCGATGTTTTCGAGTTGGTACTGATTGCCTGGTAACGCAGATTCCTTTAGTCTCGTCAACATGAAGATTTCCCCTTATTTGCTACAACTAACCTCTAGGTACGTGAAATTGGCCTCCAGCTGATATATTAAACGAGGAAGAATGAATAGTAACTCTGCATGAACCCGAGATTACAAAGAACACCTGAGAAGGACCATTTGAGTTTACGCTTTGTATGATTACGGGGATCAACTACTTACCATGGCATTATCACCAGAGTTTCTCTTCGGCTTCATTCCATTACGGCATAGTTTAATGATCCCTGAGGACATGAAAGTGGATTCACCAAAAGTCTTTTCAAACTCAAATGTTTGATTCTTGACCGGTTTCGTAACAACCATGTCTTTTGTTAGACCCACAACTGTATATTACATGGCAATCAGAGAGGGTTCATCACGACATAGGACTATGATATCACGCTTACCTTGTTTGACTTCTTCGCCGGTAAACCAATCAAGAATAGTGATCTCATCAATAGGCTTATCATTGTATTCTTCTTCACTCTCTTCCGCATTACGGGTTTTCTTACCACCGACCTTTCTCTTTGGTTTTTTGGATAGCGGTTGGTGATCCACAGGAACTGTGACAATTTCTTTGACCACGGAAACTACGTTTGGCCCTATCCATAGAATGGTGATAAATAAACGAGAGTTGCGAGTGAGTAGTCTCGGTGCACAAGCGTATTTACCAGATTTACGACGGCCGTATACAATTCTCTCATTTCGCCAGAAATCCAAAGGTTTGACTTTGGTTCTTCTACTTCTTCTAACACCTAAATTGGCCATACATTAGTGAACCGTTATGACTAAAAGAATGGCGTGCGTTAATACCTGGCTCTTCCTCGTCCTCAGCAAGGTGAGTTTGGCTTTGAGGTTTTGCCTTGGTTGGTTCTGCAGAGCAATTGGTTAGATAAATATTCCTTGAAATCTTTTGTCAGCTTATTGTTTACTTTTCCTGGAGATGGGTTTTTGAATCGCTTCGGTTCTCGTCGCTATATTCATGGTAAATATAAGTTCGCATTCAAGCAATTCCTGAAAGAGCCAATTACCTTGACGAATGTTTTTGGGCTTTGGTGGAGACGGTCTTCTGATTGGGGACATCTCTGTATCATCTTCACTCAGGTTTGCATCAGATATGGCCTCATCTACCTCTTCATTCAGCTCTGGGAAGGATCCGTTGGTCTGTTGATTGAAACTAGTGCTCAGATTAGAATCATCTGCCTGATCATGACTTGGCTCCAGGATCGATGGTGATGCATCAGACCCAGATAATACAGAGTCCTCCATAGATTGGCTTAACTGACTTGGGGTATCGAAAGTGGTAGGAAGTCCCCGGGGTAGATGTTGGCCTAGACGAGATAACTTAGGAGTACTAGCGACTACAGAGCTGTGTTTGGGGGAGAGCTTTGATCTAAAATCAATTTTCTTCTTCACCAGCCCGATATCAGGAGAGTCTCTGCTTTCTTCAAAAACGTGGTGGGTTCTCTTGGCTGAATAAGCGCTACGATTGCCCTGTTCTCCATATGGAGAGACCTTTGTACGTTGTTTGACGATAGAAGATACTGATCAAATGATGGCAATATTAGAGTCTTACTGGTGTGGATATTTTTCTACTACAAGCAAATACCTGATGATTGTTCAGAATAGGTAATTCCGCTCTCTACAACCCAAGGCCAAAAACCGGTGTTAATAAGCGTTTGACAATATAAAGAAACACAGACTATCTATATCATGAGCCCTAATGAATATCTACAAACCTGTTGATAATTCCATATCTGCAGATTCCTCAAACGTAGTCTCCAGGTCGGCATGATTTGTATCAATATTCTGCCTCTGGGTGGACAATTTAGGAACCTCGACTTCCTCTTCCGAAGAGCTTTCAAAGAAGTCGTCGATGTTGTCTAAACCGTCCTCGTCTTGCAAAATATTCTTCCTGATAAGAACTCCTGTCTTTCTGTTAGAACCCAAAATGATTAGTCTCATTCCGGAACGGTACAGAGGTCTCCAAGGGATTTCGATGCGCTTTCTTACCTTCCTCGCACACCAATGTCTGTGTAGTGGTTTTCACGCTTTTGGCGTTTTTCCCTAGGTTTAACAGAGTTCATATCTTACTATAACTATTGGCAGTAACGGTTTTCTGGAATTGGTATAGTGTATTTTTCAGTTGGGACCCTACTACTTTATTTGTTCAATGTGAGGGAAGGTTAAGAAATTCTCCTGGTTGTGAGAGTTCGTCAACAACCTAAAAAGTCAAATAGTAGTGCTTGCGTTGTGGTATGTTTGGAACATATAACTGCAACATATTATGATTTAAATCAGAATGTAAATAAATCACACCATTGGTAGTGTAGTGTTTGTTGACATCAGAACAATTTTGGTTAGTGTGCGGAAAATCATTACTGATACTACTACACCTACTACTACTACCACACACCATACTATGCGGCCCAAATGTGATCTTTGCATGTATGGATCTGGATCTGGCTCAGGGTTAAGTTAAATAGATAGAGCTGCAAGCTGAATAGTGGCGAACTTTTATTACTAATACAGGTAATGTCTATACAAAGATTGAAAGTATGTAAACTGAATCAAATAACCTAGCGCGCGTTGTAGTCATTAAATGGTGAATTTTGGATATCTTGTCAGGGTATGTTAGCTTAAGCATCTCTGGCCAATTGGAATAAGGCTGATTTGCGCTTATTTTTGCCTTTGGATTTCTGGCCAGCCAGCCGAACATTGAGTTGAGGGGTTTTGGCAACTGATTTCCCGTCACTGTCGCTATCGCTATCGTCAGAACTACTGCTGTCACTATCGTCGGCATTATCCTCGGAGGAAGAGGAGGAGGATGTTTCCATAGGCTCAGGATGGTGCTTGGATATGGATGGAGTTACTCCACCCGCAATGGCAGATGCTTTAGCTGCTAGATTGCTTATCTTCGCCGAAGCAGCAATTTGTCGGAGAGAAGAGAATGATGGTTTTTGGTAAGGCGTATACAACTGCGATGCTTTTGAAATGTTGGTATTAGGAGTTGCCACACTAGGTAGAGTTTGTTTGGGTGCCGGGTCCTCATCAGAAGAATCATCACTGCTGGAGCTAGCATCAGAGCTGCTATCAGAATTGTTGACAGGAAGCTCTGGGGCAGTCTTTCCACCTGTCACCGGGGTGGGTGTTGAATCTATATCCATAGGGATAGGCTTGGTTTGCTCTTTACGATTAGGTGTATTCTGTGTGAGTACTGGAGAAGTAATAGAGCTAGCCCTGATCAGGGCAGGTGATTTCTTGCTGGACATAATGACTGGAGGAATATGCGACTGTTGAGAATCTGTAGCGTCTCCTTCTTCCTCTTCTTCGTCCTCATCTGCACCGAGTAATAGACGTCCCATCATACGACCAGCCTCGACGCCCATAGTATCCCTCATCTGAATCCCAAA
>JNET01031098.1:0-18927 GCA_000697455.1 Basidiobolus heterosporus B8920 | reverse complement strand
ATTTTCTTGGAGAATCCCATATTTTGCCCCTATTAAAGGATGAACAAATATTTTGCCTCGGAACATCCTGTCCGCGTTAAAAACTCGTGCATTTTACTTATCAAAAGCCATTTTTCATGAAACCCATAGATATCTTTAGGATATGAGTATAAACTCCTAATGCTCCTTCAAACCACAGTTTTTATTTCGTTTTACATGCATCTTAAATCAAATCACATGTAGTAGATTTGGAATACTACAATCCTCAGAAGGCATTGGTTTCATGTTATTACCAAGCCTACAAAGAAGGCCAAGGAAGCTTAACAAAGAAGGAAAATAGAAAGTACGCACCCATTTCGTCATCAGTTCAAGCCAAGTTAACATATGATAGTCGGAATAATGAACAGAGCGATAACTTACTATATATGAAGTATAATAATCAGGCATCCAACTGGTAGCTTGATCAATGGTTGACGTAAGCCACAAAATCAAGCAAGGAAGCAAACGCAGGGAAATATCACGACATCCCTCAGAACTAGCGTACGTTCTTATTAAGGCTAGTGTGAGTTTGTGTGGAAGATAAGGAAACCTATCGCTCACATATATACTGAGCTAATCCAAATGATCTTGATAAATATCACATGCCAAATATAGACCCTGCTAATTATGATATAAGTGGAAAATGCGGTGGGCAGGATCTTGTCGAATTTGGTTAGTGATAGACTGATTTGCTCAGCGACACAAAATTATGCTGATTTTTCTTCGTCAGTAAGGAAACACACTGCGTAAATATTAAGTCTTACTAGAATTACAATAAGTACTATGCTGAATTTCACTGAGAGGTCACCTGTATTTAGACTTGATTAGTCCGATCTTAACTATATGAACCTTTGAGCGACAGGCAGCTGATTTGTATTCACATTGATAGCAGTGAATCACAAACCCTAATCTTTTACTAGCATTGGCGAATCCCCCCAATGAGCAGGGAAACAGCATCGCATGTAAGCATTGGAAGAAAGAAACATATTTAGCAAAGTGATCGTCTAAACTGTATTAAGAGTTGGTCGAAGTGGAGACCAAATGAAATGGCCGTATGCTATCCGGTAGATAGATTAAGATTTTGCGGTTAAGAGATGTGCCCGAATTAGGCCTAAACTGACCGATTAGTTACTTGGAGAAATGCCATCACTCCACCACGTTAATCTTGGTATACCCTGGACTCTTAAACTAAAAGCCTGATAGCTAGTCATTCTAGATAGAAAGATCAGATTAGCACTATATAAGGAGTTAGCAAAGTCAAACCATTATGGAGGGAACGAGAATGAAAGATAAGAGCATTAGGAGGTACTTGGACGAGAGTAGATAATGCATGCTACCAGCCACTGTGAGTGGTTCGCGGTAAATCTCAATTTTCTAAGTAAAAGCCAGAGTCTAGACCTTATTTACAATCAAATTCCATTGAATATTGCAAAATGTACAACCGACATTCGCACAGACTAGAGATTTCTATTTCTAATTATGTTATTTACGTATTGTTGTAGCACGTAAACGTTCATCACCAACGCGATATTTTATTTTCTATGACATCCTTCAATATTGCCATATCTAAAAGATGTGTAGTCAAGTGATTGTCTTACCAAGTGTTATTCTTATTACCAGGTAATGGTTCTGAGTGTTTTTTTTTACTTTCTATTTCCTAGCTTTACCTCTCTCGACCCTATAATTACGTCTTGAAATGTGCTGGCTCAGTTCTTGAAACTATTCCTTTGGACTCATTCCATTGCTAATCCTAAGGCTCACATATAATATCAGTAAATAATAGGATGAGAGTTAGGTAGAATACTTATATATGGCTATGCTATGCAAAAACGATTTTTACCTCGAACGACCATACACATTGCAGTAAGGCCAGGATTGAGCATAAATTAATACTGGGATTTGCGTGACGTAACACTATATAATCAAGGTTTGTCTGTACGCATCAAATACACTTGACAAACGGAATTGGAACAATCAATTAATTTCTGAGCTTATTCCATTCGATATATAGTTAGATGACAATTCAATGCATAGACCTTTACTGGCTGTAATGATACAGGTCCTTAACTAGCTGAAAGCTACTCATTAGGCCCTGATTTGGTTTGTTCCTCAGATCTAGACACTCAAAGAACATAGGTACCAACCACGATTTAAAACCTAAGGGTATTCATTGTCACTATACTACTTAGCAATAATAGCATTTGGAAATAAGGCATGCACTTTTCTATTACATTCCTTAGACGTGAGCAGAGGTTTTGTCTAATCTTTAGATAATCCAAATCCACCAGAGAAGTGTAAGCCAATCAATACCTGAATATCCGTCTTGACAGAACATGGTTCGAGACAAACCTTGCATTCTCTCGTCTAGTGATGCGCTTAGCCTTATTTAGTAAGAATCCTACAATCCGGATTGCAAATAGATAGCTACACTGCCAAATGGCTTTTCAGGAATCCTAAACCGATCTACAAATCCAAATGGTCACACGCGTCAGCCACAGTCTTTCGTGCAAAGCCATAATATCTGATTGCAGTCTGCTGAATACAAAGAACCAATGATCTTTCTGGGAATAAAGTCCTTCGTGTCATCCATATATTTCTATTCTATTCTATTCTATCCCTGGAGGACGATAACAGAAAAGATACTATTCGATCAATGCTATTCATAACGATGGGGTGCATGCAAATCAACGTTAGAAGTATAATGAGATTAGTGCAAGAAGTCCGGCTTCCTTGAAGTGGTATTGGGTAAAATCCGGTGATATATTTAGCATATCTACTAAGCAAATAAAAATACGAAGTAGACTTCACCACCAGAGTTCAATTCAAATCAATATAAATATCGATGTAGAATAATTTCCAACCTCATCAATTTGGCAATGCGCTTAGCAATCAATATTATTTTTGGCATTAATGCCATAGTATTGATTAATGCTTATCCACAGCAGCAATCAATACCTCAAGAAGAAATAGAATTTGCAAAGCCTGTCAATACTAACATAGATACTCGAGCTCAAACTAATTTGCGTGTTACTGCTTCGCATTCAGATGTTCTATCAGTTTATGCTACAAATACCATCCCATTGCCTGTTACCAATCATGCCTCGGGGCTAAATTTCGCAAAAAGGGAAGCTATCTCTGAGTCATACGAGAACAACGACCTGGCGAGAGGAGAAAGGGTGTATACACACTATGGCCCCGCAGTAACCATCAGGTCTACCGTAAGGCACTTTTTTACTAAAAAGTTTACAGCAACACGTGAACAAGAATCAAAGGCAACCAATGCCATTTTAGAAACAATCGTCCGTAAACTAACTATCGGGCATAAGGTAGTTGAAAGAAGCGAAATAGTTCGTAAAGTCTTAGAGACGATCAAACGAGAGGCTACAGTTGAACACGAACTAACTAAGACTGGTGAAAGAATACGAACTGCTGAAAAACTACGGACTATTCAAAGAATTGTACATTCGAGACCCGTTGATTCTATCAAGCCATTAGAGACTAGAACATCAGTACAGCATTATACACCAACAGAGGCTCATGCACCGGCTGAGTCTCACGCTCCAACAGAGCCCCATAAGCCTGAAGAACCTCACAACCCTCCTGAGACTAACAAACCTGTGGAGCCTCCCAAACCAACGGAACCTCGTAAACCGGCCGAGTCTCCCAAGCCAAAGGAATCCCACAAACAGGCCAAGTCTCCCAAACCGACAGAACCTCATAAGCCAGTTGAGTCACATAAGCCCGAAGAACCTCACAGCTCCCTGAAGTCTGACATACCGGCGAAGTCTCACAAGACAACGGAATCTCATCACCCGGCTGGGTCTCCAAAATCAACAGAGCCTCATAAGTCTGAAGAACCTCACAATTCCCTGCATTCCGACAAACCAGTGAAATCTACCAAGCCAACAGAACCACATAAGCCAGTTGAATCTCACTTATCAACGGAGTCTGATAAGTCCGAAGGACCTCACATGTCTACTAAAACCGACAAATCGGTTGAGTCTCATAAACCAAGTGAGTCTCACAAGCTCACAAACGCTACTAAACCAATTTCTGGCCATGAAGCAGGTAAATCTAGCAGCCCTACTGGATCCCACGACAACTCTAGTAAACGTAATGGCACTTCAGGCACCAATTACGACTCTGGTAAATCGAATATCTCACCTAAATCCCATGACAATTCTGGCAAATCTAGCGAGACTTCTGGCTCAAACCATGATTCTGGTAAACCTACTGGAACGTCAGATTCCGATCATGATAACAGTAGATCTAACGGCACCCCAAGTTCTGATCATGACTCAAGTAAATCAAGCATTCCTACTAGTTCTGGTAAAACTAGTAGCGCCTCAGGTTCCAGTCACAATTCGGGTAAATCGCATGTTTCACCTGGATCCCATGACAACTCTGGTAAATCCTCAGGATCCGACCACAAATCTGCTAAGCCTACTGGAGCTTCTGGGTCTGACCATGATTCTGGTAAATCGAGTGGTACTTCAGGCTCTAACCATAATTCTGGTAAATCGAGTGGTACTTCAGGCTCCGACCACGGCTCTGGTAAATCGAGTGGTACTTCAGGCTCTAACCATAATTCTGGTAAATCGAGTGGTACGTCAGGTTCTGACCACGACTCTGGTAAATCGAGTGGTACTTCAGGCTCTGGCCACGACTCTGGTAAATCGAGTGGTACTTCAGGCTCTGACCATAACTCTGGCAAATCGAGCGGCACTTCTGGTTCGGCACAAGCACATAAATCTACCGAGACTGATCACACAGAAAACACTGCTAGCACTAAAGAATCTCGGAAGGAAACAGTGTCAACCCAAGAACACAAATCTTTTGAGGCTCATCGATCTGAGAATACCGACACTGGTCACTCAGAAAACACCACTAGTACTCAAGAAACTCCTAAGGAAACGGGGACAACTCAAGAGCAGAAATCATCTGAGACTCGTAAACCTGAAAATACAGAGACTACTCATTTAGAGAATACCACTAGCACTAAAAAATCTCACAAGGAAACAGGGACAACTCAAGAGCACAAATCTTCTGAGACTCATCGACCAGAGAATACCGAGACTACCCATTCAGAGAACACCAGTGGCGCTAAAGAATCTCACAAGGAAACAGGGACAACTCAAGAGCACAAATCTTCTGAGACTCATCGGGCTGAGAATACCGAGACTGGTCACTCAGAAAACACGTCTAGTACTAAGGAATCTCACAAGGAAACAGGGAAAACTCAAGAATACAAATCTTCTGAGACTCATCGGCCTGAGAAAACCGAGACTACTCATTCAGAGATCACTACTAGTACTAAAGAATCTCATGAGGAAACTCAAACAACACAAAAGCATAAATCTGCTGTGACCTATGAACACAGGAGTACAGATTTCGTTAGCCCCAAAGAGTCCCACAAAGAAACTGGATCAACCCAAGAGCATAAATCTGTTGGGACTCATAGATCTGAGGCTAGTGAGACCACACATTCAGAGAATACTGCCAGTACTAAAGAATCTCACAAGGAAACTGGGACATCACTAGTACATAAATCTGCCGAGACCCTTCAATTCGAGAGTTCCAAATCTGTGCACTTTGACATCACTTCTAGTTCCACAGGCCGACATGTAGTCACTGAATCGCGAAAGGTCCATAAAACTACCATAACGGTTAGACATAATGGAACTAAGCCTACCGAATCAGAGAACACCGTGCCAACGAAAGCACACAAATCTGTTGAGACGCACATACCCGAAAGGACTGAATCAGAGCGCGCTGATATGTCTTCCAGTTCCTCAGGAAGACATGTAGTCACTGAGTCGCAGCAAACTCCCAAGACCACCATAACCGTTAGACATAGCAAAATTAAATCAGCTCATTCGGACAACGGTAGTTCCGAAGAGTCTTACAAGGAAACTGGGTTAACAAAAGCACACCAGTCTACTAAAACTCATGGACCTGTTCACTCCAATATCGCCTCTGGTTCCTCCAGAAGCCATATAACGTCTGAATCGCACAAAGCGTACAAGACTACAGTAACTGTTAGACATAGTGGAACTAAACCTGCTCGTTCCGATAATACAGCCAGTTCTACTGAATCTCGTGAGGAAATTAGGTCAACACCAGCACATGAATCTGCTGAGACTCATAGACCTATTCACTCTGATATTTCCTCTGGTTCGTCAAGAAGCCATGTAACATCCGAGTCTCAAAAGGCATATAGGACTACCATAACTGTTACACATAGTGGAACTAAACGTACTGATACTGATAATACTAGTAGCTCAAAAGAATCTCATGAGGAAACTGGGCCAACACAAGCACACAAGTCTATTGAGACACATAGACCCGCAAGTACTGAGATTGAACATTCTGTCATCCAATCTAGTTCATCAAAAGGTCAGGTAGCATCTGGATCGCAGATAGTGCACAAAACTACCGTAACTATTAGACGCAGTGGAACAAAGCCTGTTTCTACCGACAATACCGCCAGTACCAAAGATTCTCATGAGGAAACTATGTCATCACCAGTACATACGTCTGCTGAGACTCATAGACCCAATAGTGCTGAAACTGTACACTCTACCACTCACTCCAGTTCACTAGGAAGTCAAGTAATATCTGAATCACAAACAGCGCACAAAACTACCGTAACTATTAAACGTAGTGGAGCAAAGTCTGTTTCTACCGACAATACATCCAGTACCAAAGAATCTCGTGAGGAAACTGGGTCAACACAAATACACAAGCCTACTGAGACATATAAGCCCGAAAGTATCAAAACTGTACGCTCTGGCATTCTCTCTAGTTCCTTGAGACGTCATGCAGCATCTGAGTCTCAAGTGGCGCACAAAACTACCATAACTGTTGGACATAGTGCAGCTAAACCGGCTCATTCCGAGAACACCGCTAGTCCTAAGGAATCTCGCGAGAAAGCTGGGCCAACTCTGACACATAAGCCCACTGAGACTCATATACCCGAAAGTGCTGAAACTACTGAAACTGCACATTCTGCCATCCGCTCTATTTCCTCGGGAAGTCAAGTAGTATCTGCATCACGAAGAGCAGACAAAACTACCATAATTGTTGGACGTAGTGTAACTAAGCCAGCTCATTCTGATAGCGTCGGTAGTTCCAAAGAATCTCGCCAGGAAACTGGATCAACTCTAGTGTATAAATCTAGTGAGACTCATAGACCTGAGAAAACTCATTCCGACAACACTTATGGTACTCAGGAATCTCAGCAGGGAACTGAGTCAACAGAAGCACATGAATCTACTGAGACTATTCACTCCGACAGTACTACTAGTTCCAAAGAATCTCGTGAGGGAACTGGGTCAACACTAGAATATAAGTCTACTGAGACTCATAAATCCGCCAGTGTTGAAACTTCTCACACCGATATTCTCTCTAGCTCGGTAAGAAGTCAAGTAACATCTGAGTCGCAAGCAGCACACAAAACTACCATAACTATTAGACGTAGTGGAACCAAGTCTGCTGCTACAGACAGCACTGCCAGCGCCAAGGTTTCCAAGCAGGAATCTGGGCTAACGTTAGTACATAAGTCCACCGAGACTCATAAATCCGATACTGCCGAGACTACTTACTCCGACAACACTGCTAGCTCCAAAGAATCTCGTAAGGCAACTGGGTCAACTTTGGTACGTAAATCTAGTGAGTCTCAAAGACCAGAGACTACTGAGACTGCTCATTACCAGAGTGCCGTTACTACTAAAGAATCTTACAAGAAAGCTGGATCAACACAAGGACATAGATCTGCTGAGACTCATACACCTGAGACTGCTCGCTCAGATAATACTGCTAGCTCCAAAAAATCTCGTGAGGAAACTTGGTCAACTCTAGTACATAAGTCTAGTGAGATTCGGGGGCCTGTGACCACACATTCTGAGAATACCGCAAATACTAAAGAATCTCGCAAGGAAACTGGGTCAACGCAAGAACTCAAATCAGTTGAGACTCATAGACCTGAGACTACTCATTTGGATAATACGACTAATACTCAAGAATCTCACAAGGAAACTGAGTCAACACAAGTACATAAGCCCACTGGGACTCATAGACCCGAAAGTGCTGAAACCACTCACATAGATATTCTCTCCAGCTCCTTTGGAAGTCAAGTAGTACCTGAGTCACAAACAGCGCACAAAACCAGTGTAACTGCTAGACATAGTGGAGTAAAGCCTGCTTCTATTTACAGTACTGCCAGTGCCAAAGAATCTAGGCAGGAAACTGAGTCAACACAAACGCACAAGTCTACTGAGACTCATAAATCCGCCAGTGTTGAAACTTCTCACACCGATATTCTCTCTAGCTCTGTAGGAAGTCAAGCAATATCTGAGTCGCAAGCAGCGCATAAAACCACTATAACTGTTGGACGTAGTGGAACCAAGTCTGCTTCTACTGATAACACTGCCAGCAATCTAGAATCTCACGCGAAAACTGGATCCACACTAGTATATAAATCTACAGAGACTTACAGACCCGAAATTACTCATTCCGACAATACTGCCAGCTCTAAAGGATCTCATGAGGAAACCACGTCAACAGAAGAATATAAATCTACTGTGACTCATAAGGAAACTGAGTCATCACAGGTGCACAGGTCCACTGAGACTCATACACCTGAAATTGCTGAAACCACGCATTCCGACATTCTCTCTAGCTCCTCGGGAAGTCAAGTAGTATCTGAATCAAGAAAGGTGTACAAAACTACCGTTACTGTTAGACATAGAGTAACTAAACTAGCTCATTCGGACAGCCACGAGGAAACTGGTGTAACACAAGTACTTAAACCTGTTGAGACTTATAGACCTGAGAGTAGTAAAACTGCTATCATAACTACTCAGCAAAGCGAAAGTAAGGCTACCTACTCTGAAGCTACCTCCAGTTCCAAAGAATCTCACATAGATACCGGGTCAAAGATTGTGCAAGAAAGTGTAACCATTAGACCGAAGGTTCACAACACACTGGATACGGCGTCTACTCAAATAATTCAAATTACAGTCACTAAACCAACATCAACCTCATCTGTTCATGTTGTCACTGTTGGGCCTATAGGCACTAAATCGGGTCACTCGGAAGACACTTCTAGTTTCGAAAGTATTCACCAGGAAACTACACCTCAGAGTGTGCACAGAACTACTATAACTATTTGGCACAGTAATACAGGGGCTATTCACCCGGAAAGTATATCCAGTACTACAGGAGCACACGAGTCGCAAGAGGTGCATACAATTACCTCACCTCACTTTGATAGCACAAGGAACGTGCACGAAACAATTATAACAGCCAGAAGGAGTGATACTAGATCTGTTTACTCCGGTAGTGTTACAGAATCCAATGTAGAAACCGGCTCCAGAGAGTTTTCCGATCAAGCCTCTGGTTCCGCAAGATCTGGTGAAAAAACTACTGCAACTGTTAGACATGGTAGCACTGAAACACATACAGACTCCTTAGCCTCCACTGTCACCAACACCTATACACCTACACATACAATTACGACGGTTAAGCATGTTTCGCAAACTATCACCGTTACACCAGTACCCAAGAAACCTGAAACGGTTACCGTCTACGTATCTAGTGAAGTATCTGATGTCACTCCAGCCACTGCATCTTTCCAGACATCTTATAACAAAGAAACACATACGCTCACCAAAGTCCATGTTATTTCAGAGACTATTAAGCCCACTGAAATTCCTTCCAAGCCGGTAACGATCACTGTATATCAGACAGGAAAGAGCATTCAATCCACTGCTGATCAAGTGACAACTGAAGAATACGAAACTCAAGTGACAACTGAAAAATACGAAACTGTTGTGGTAGATAGGGATTCCTACGTCTCAATTACAACTGCACCTCTCCAGACATCTGCTCATAAGGAAATATATACAGTTACCAAGATTGGTGACATTCTGAAGACCGTGGAGTCATATGATACCCGATCAGCTATTCAAGCGACCAAGACTATAACCCCTGCTACTCAGGGAACAATCGAAAATTATGATACTACTGTGGTTGATAGAGATTCCTATGTCTCAATGGAGACTGTAACCGCTACTGTGTATGAGACTGGCGAGGTTACCTACAGCCTTGAGCCTGCTATGAAAACCGTAACCGCCACCGTATATGAGACTGGTGAGGTGGCTTACACCAGTGAACCTACAGTAATCTTCGAAACTACTGTATTGGAAACTACCTTACCTATCATTCTCCCTGAGACTATAACAGTAACACAGGATTTACCACGTGAGTCATCGATCGCTTATATTCCCTACACGTCTACGGTTACGATTGGGCCAGTAGTAACTGATACACATGCTATAACTTCAATTCTCATAGCTCCAGAAGCTGGAACAAACACTATCAGTGCAACATCCGTTGAAACTCTTGTTTGTATTCCTAGCACTGTTACTTTGCCTATCACAGTTACTGCTCCCCCAATCACCATCACAGTTACTCCTGCAACGGTCACCGTCATCAGTACACCCAGAACCATTACTGTTACATCTGCCATTAACGCAACTTCTGTATATAAGCATCCTGAATCTACTGAAGTAGGCTGCGTTGATGGTACCTACCATTGTGTAGAACCCGGTGTATCTCAAGAATTCACAGTTTGCGCAGCCGGTAAGTTATACAGAAATCGTTGCGCAGTCGGTACTGTATGTAAAACCACGAATGGGGCAATCATTTGCGATTGGGCTTAAACCGGTCCATAGTCAATTGATGCTTGGATAATCAACAAATAATCTAATCAATAAATGATACACTCCGATATTTAATAAATGATACACTCCGATATTTAATAAATGATACACTCCGATATTTAATAAATGATGCATAAATGATGCGCTTCACCTTAATTAATCAATGAACGATCCCCTCTAAGAATCAAGTATTTAGGGCTAGGGTTATTCAAGTAAGTTTGAATGATTATTATGATATTGTTATCACTAACTTTTTAAGGAATTAAAATCAGCTGATATAATTAAATCTCGAAATTGATTTTAGGTTTCTGTACGGGTTTAGTACAATTTGATGAAGTGGGATCATACCTGCCATAAATGAGCCTTCATTCGAGCATTTATTCGTAGAGTTGCCTTCAATAAGCACTCGTTCGTAGCGGTCTAAATCAAGTAAGTACCAGTAGATGTTCTTCCATAGTTTCTTCAACAAATCTGATGCGTTAGCAGCAATATAAAGTGGGCCTCCACATGGCTTCCATGGTGTAAGTTTCAGCCGACTTGAAGTTGGAACAATCATGCAGTCTAGAATCCAACTCCTGTGAATCAATGTGCAAAATTAGCATCTGATAGTAAGTGGGAATTCTCAACACACACATTTGATATGCAACTATCGGTCATATTAGTAAACCTGCACATATGTCGGATCCAATCGTCACATTAGTAAGCCTGCATATACTTTGAATGGTGGGTCGTTTGGGGCGTCGTTCGCGATATCTTTTGGGTTGACCTTCAGTATATGCTGAAATCCGTTTGCAGTCAACCAGTTTGGTAACTAGATTATCCCAATTCTGATAGGTTCTATTTTGCTATCATATATACATATATATATTTACTACACGACTGGGATTACTTGTATCCATGTCACACCTGGTAGCTAGTACATATCGAACAACCTCTATGCATGAATTGATTTGGTATATCTAACAAACCCATCGCATATGCATGAATTTTATGGTAGATTACCAGGATATCTATTTTTGAACTTTCAGAAGTTTCCCGAACTTTGTCTAGATATTGCCTTCGCATACTTGACTACAAAGAGTAAAGTGGTAGCAACGAAAGTAATGCTACCTATTTGGACTTCAAATATGGAAAGCATCCCTCCCGGTAACTGAGAGAGGATTTTCCAAAATGCGGGTAAATGTATATAAGCCAAACTGTATAAGTACTGAATGCATTTCACTGTGAAGAACAATAGACTTACCAATGCGTTTGGCTATCAATATCACTGTAGGCATTCTTGCCGCAGCAGCTGTAGCTGCATACCCGCAGTCTCAAAGCGGATCAGAACCGTTTGAACTCGACGAAACACAGATATACCGCACAACTGGAGATGCTAATGTCGTAGAGCATACACCCCCGGGGGATGCCACTCCCGGGGACACTACCGCTATTTTGAATACACCAGATTTGATAAAAATGGATAGTGATGAGATTCTTTCCCCAGCGCTTGATGGAAGTAAAGCTCAATGTACTGACGGTGAATGGGGTTGTGATAACGAAAGCTTTCCGGTAAGGTATTGGTATTGCGTGCTGCAGCAATATCAATACGTTGACTGTACGATCAATCAGTATTGTACGTCACTTGACTCAAAGAATTCCAGTAGTTCGGTTCACTATTGCGCGAATAAACCACCGTGTACTGACGGTAAGAAAACTTGTTACAAAGATAACGTATTACCAGACTATACCACTTGCGTAAACGGCTCATTGGTCAAAAAGACTTGTCCAACTGGTGTTTGTCAACAGGCTGGTTCAGACATAAGTTGCAAACCCCAAAATTCTTCCAAACAAGTCAGTTCTACATATCAAGTTAAAACTGTGGGCTTCGTCACAAGCTACGGGCCGCCAGTGACAGTCACACTTCCTGCCACTGTAGAGACTGTTGTGTATACTGCGACCTATCCGTATACTGATACTTACGTAACAGCCGAAACTTACCAAGCAATCGAGACCTGGGAGGTAATTGAAACGTATCAACAGGTCTTAACCAGCGTGTATACCAATGTCGTTCTAGTCACCGAAGGCACGACGCCTACTAATTCTACCACGGTTCTCACCTCTTTTAAGACTAAGGAACATTCTAATACACACTTACATACTGGGGAAAGTACAGGCACTGTGACGCACGTAGCTACTAGTGTATTCGATTCTGCTGGATTAACTACCGCTACATTTAATACTGCCCCAGTTACTACTATTCACAAGCCCACGAAAACATACACAATATCCGACTCCCTTAAGCCTAGCGAGACTCATAAGAACACTAAATCTACGGAGACTGCTAAACCTGCTGACTCTCCCAAGCCTACCGATTCTCATAAGTCTAATGACTCGCATAAAGACACAGAGACTCATAAGCCCACTCATTCTACCGACTCACATAAGTCCAATGACTCTCATAAAGACACTAAGTCGCACAAATCTACTCACTCCAGCGACTCACACAAATCTACGGAGACTCATAAGTCTGTTCACCCCACTGACTCTCACAAGGATACTAAGCCTCATACACCTATTCATCCTACCGACGCTCGTAAGCGTAGTGACTCTCATAAAGGCACTGACTCTCATAAGCCTACGGAGACTCACAAGTCCAGCCATTCTACCAGCTCACATAAGCGTAGTGACTCTCACAAGGACACCGAGACTCATAAGTCTACTGAATCTCATAAACCTACGGAAACTCATAAGCCTGTTCATTCTACCGACTCGCATAGGCGCAGTGATTCTCACAAGGATACCGAGACTCACAAGTCTGTTCACTCTACCGACTCCCATAAAGACACTGAGACTCACAAGTCTATTCATTCCACTGACTCGCATAGGCGTAGTGACTCCCACAAGGACACTGAGACTCATAAGTCTACTCATTCTGCCGACTCTCATAAAGACACTGAGACACATAAGTCTACCGAATCTCATAGGCCTACGGAGACTCATAAGTCTACACATTCTACCGACTCACATAAGCGCAGTGACTCTCATAAAGACACTGAGACTCACAAATCTGTTCATTCTGCTGACTCGCATAAGCCTGCTGAATCTCAGAAACATACTAAGGCTCATGAATCTACTCATTCTAGCGACTCGCATAAAGATACCAAGATCCATAAGCTTACAGACTCTCATAAATCCACAGAGGCTACTATGACTACGACAATTGACAAATTCAAGACAATTGTGATTTATGAGAGTAGTCTAAGTCATGATTTGGCAACTGCTACATCAGATAAGGATACTATCTCTCATCAACCTACACAGTCAACAGAGGATGTCATTAAACCCAGGAACAGCGTTCAAACAGATTCAAGCAATACTAAAGGATCTTCGCATGCTTCCCAAGAATCTCACGGAGAAAAAATCAGCACTAAATCTACAGATACTGCCGAAAGCACCGTGACTAAGACACCCGCATCTATCGTTATCGCTAGTAAATCAGATGTTCCGAGCGAATCTCATCAACCCTCTACCCACGATATTATGCACACAGTTATCAAGACTTTCGACATTACCGAGACTATTTGGCCAACTGCTAGTACTAGATCAGCTGATACTAAGGCTAAGATTAAGAGTAGCAAAACAGATCAAACAAGCAGTAAATCTCATAGTTTAGTACCACAGCAGCCTTCGCATCATATTGTTACTGACTTGGTTACCAAGATTTTCCATATAACGGATACCATTTGGTCAACCATGCCTCCTATGAGCTCCACGGTTACATCTGACAATGCGAAGTCTACGAAGACTGTAGTATCTAGTGATAAAGTGGCAAGTAGCCACAAAAAAGAAAGTGACTCCAGTGGGCACCTCCATAATACGGTAGCAACAGAATCGCACTCTACTACGATTCATGTTATCAATAGCACTCACGAAAAAGCAGTCGAAACCAGTGTAGACTCACGTAAAACGGTAGCAACTGTATCACACCCCACTTCGATTCATGACATCAATAGCACTACCACCAAGACTGATGATATTACTGACACTGTTTGGAAAACTATGCCATTCAAGATTCCTGCCACTCCTTCCGACTCTTCTTCGGACAGTATAAAGTCTGTCAAGACTGAAGTTCATAGTGTTCAAGTTACAAGTGATCACAGAAAAGAAAGTGAATTCAGTTTCGACTCCCGTAGCACAGTAGCAACTGTATCGCATCCTACTTCAGCCCACGATATCGGTACTGTTACTAAGACTGATGATATTACTGACACTATCTGGAAAACTATATCGGGTGAGATTCCTACTATTTCACCTGACTCTTCTTCGGAGAGTGCCAAATCAGTTCGGACTGCATTACCTAGTGCTAAAGTTACAAGTAGCCATGAAAAAGCAAGCGAATCCAGTTGGCTTTCTTATAGTACTGTCGCAACAGTATCGCACTTTACTCTAACTCAAGATATCAATAGTACTAACAAAAAAACAGGCGAAACCAGTGTAGATTCTCATACTACAGCAGCAACAGTATCGCATCCTAATTCGGCACATGATATTCATAGCACTGTTACGAAGACTGACACTAAGACTGATGATATTACTAAAACTGTTTGGAAAACTATGCCCAGTGAGATTCCTGCTAGCCAGTCTGATTCTTCTGCAGACAGTACAAAGTCGATTGAGACCGTAGTACGTAGTGCTAAATCCGCAAGTGGTCACGTAAAATCAAGTGAATCCGGTATATCCTCGCATAGTACAGTAGAGACAGCATTACATCCTACTTCAGTTCATGAAGTCGATAGTACCGCTACTCAGACTGATGATGTAACTGAGACTATTTGGAAGACTATGTCAGTTGAGATTTCTACCGCTTCGTCTGGCTCTTCTCCGGATAGCTCCAAGTCGATTGAGACTGTAGTACGTAGTGCTAAAGCTACAAGTGATCACCGAAAATATAGCGAATCCAATGTACGCTCTCATAGTACAGTAGAGACAGTATCGCATCCTACTTCAGCCCATGATATTGATAGTACTGCTACGAAGACTGGCATTAAAACTGATGATGTTACTGAAACGGTTTGGAAGACAATGTCAGGTATTATTCCTGCCAGTCCATCTGACTCTTCTTCAGGTAGTACCAAGTCGGTTGAGACTGTGATACCCAGTGCTAAAGCTACAAGCAATCACGAAAAATCTGATGAATCTCATAGTACAGTAGAGACCGTATTGCATCCTACTCCGGCTCATGGTATAGATAGCACAGCCACTAAGGTTGCTATTGAGACTGATGATATCAATGAGACTATTTGGAGGACTATGTCGGATAAGATTCCTGTCAGTCCATCTGACTCTTCTCTGGACAGCCTCAAGTCGGTTGAGACTATGGTACCTGGTACTAAAACTACAAGTGACCACAAAAAATCAGGTGAATCCGATGAACACTCTCATAATACAGTAGAGACGGTATCGCATACTACTTCGATACATGTTATCTATAGCACTGCTACCAATATTGCTATTAAGACCGATGATGTTACTGAAACTGTTTGGGAAACTATGTCAGATACGATTCCTGCCACCGCGTCTGATTCTTTAGATAGTAAAAAGCCTGCTGAGACAGTATTACCTAATACTGAAGCCATGGGCGGTCCTAGAAAGGCAGGTGAATCTAGTGAATATTCTCGTGGTACGGGGGCCACCGCACTGCACCAAACTAAGACCTACGACGTTACTGACACGATATGGGCAACTGACTCATCTATCGAGACTCTAGTATCTACTTCCAGAGCTACTAGTGTTCATGATGAATCAGTTGTGATTAGTGGTACAGAGGCTACGGTACCACACCAAACCACCGTCGATATCAAAACGTATGATATTACGAACACTATTTGGGAAACAAACCCAGCTACAATCTCCGTCGCTGATACTGGCTCAACTGCTGCCGAGACTAGAGCGCCTTCTCCAGAAGCCACGAAAAAAGTAGGTAAAGCTAGCGGGCCCTCAAGTAAGGTTATCAGAACAGTGGATACACCCCTTCAATCATCCATTCAGGATGGTATGGGCACCATTGTTAAGACTGAAGATGTTACCCAGACTACATGGATAAGCACTTTAAATGCTCCAGGTGTATCTGTGGACAACGTGAAACCATCTGAGACTAGGATACGCATCACCAAAACCTCAGTCAAGTACAAGACGGACAAGTACTCCCCTAGCTTAGCGAATCATGAGATAACTGAGTCCGCTTTCAACACCAACGAACTGACTGCTACAGCCACGATTGATATATACGAAACAGTTACTACGTCCAATCAAGCCACCGCTGGTGCTCCTGTAGCTCATGAGCCTGCGAGCTCTCCATCGGATACTCTCCAACCGAATGATACAGTAGTACGCACCGTTACTGATATTATTAATATGCACAAGACAGTAGAAATTAACAGCTCAGAGACTGAGAAGACTCCTCAGCCTTCTGTTCGCGATGAAACCGCCAAGGTTTACATCACTACCGAGGCAGTTCCAGTAACTGTATCTGCTATGCACACAGCAAACGGCAACAAGCACGGGTCGGAGGAAATCACTGCAACTAACGTGCCTACTGCTCGTATTATCACTATTGACACCATTATCGAAACTTTAGTACCTACTGGTTCAGTGGTCGCCGATAGGTACGAGACAGTTGAGGTAGAGGAAACGTATATTCCCAATAGTGACGAAACAAGTACTGTAACCGAGATCTACGATACTGTTCTTCCAACTATGTATGAAACGATTTACGCCACCATCGAGGTACCCGTATCGGGGGAGATTAACAGTCCTCATAGGCCCACTGCTGGAGCCAGTAGCTTTAATGAGCACGAACCATTTAAGGTATCTCAGACAACCGTTGCTCAAGCCTCTGTGGAGACGCACGAGCCAGCGCTTGCTTCTACTCCAGAAGCCAATCTGGTTACTGATACAACGGTCTACTCAGTATATACATGTGTGCCTAGCACCGTTACAATTCCTCCTGTTACTGTTACGGCTGCACCTGTCACCGTCACGGTGGCCTCTGTTACAGTCACGGTTACAGCAGCCCCCGCCATTGTAACTGACTCTACTACTTCGCAGACGACTCATCCTACTGGGGATGTTTGTGTCAATGGAGCCTATCAATGTACTAATTCAGGGGTATCCCAAGAATTTACCATCTGTAGTAATGGTAAATTATACCAAAATCATTGCGCAGCAGGCACTGTATGCAAATCCGTAGAAAACTCGATCATATGTGATTGGGCGTAGACGTATTTGGGAAAGATTTTATGAATTGAAAGAGGTTGCATTCCAGAAAGCGACATTTTTGTAACTATTATCCGAGATAGCTCTAATCTAAAGAGACTGTTTATTATTGAATAAATTGTGTTTGAAACGCATCGAATATGGCTAAATTGATCAGGAGTTCCAATATTTCCAAATATAGAGAGATCTTAAATTGGGGGAAATAGCAGTACCTAGATCGATCACTTTTGCCTAAAATTGTCCGTTTTGGAGGGAAGCCACTTTTTTTCTTTCTATTACCTTGTTTCTGGAGGACGAAGCTCCGAAATCCCATTTAGCACCCTCCACAGATCTTCCCTTGTAATATATAAGGCAATCCAACTCACACGACCGTGATTTTAATCGTGGCTTTCATGTAGTGAAACGTGGCAATATTAATTGGCTGATCATATGATTCATGAAGCGGCTTTCCCTAAATTGAGTTGAGATACTAGTATAATGGATGTAGAGGAGTAACCAATTGAAATCACAAAAGCTTGACTCTGCATAGCAGAGACGCTCATTTTCAATACTTTATTCAGGCCAGAAATACATGGCCAGTTTGAAGAATTTCTTCTTTTAATACTTCATCAGTACTGTAACATATCCTGAGCAGTAGTGCCTTCTGGCCACATTTGTATGCCACCTTTCTGTTGCACTTGGCTTGGCTCCTACCCATTCATACTAATATCTTGCCTTTACTCCACTGGGACTCATAAGTCTTACACTGTTGATATTGATTACTTTAGCATCTAGGTACTCATATAAATAAGTACATAGGTGATATTGTGTGTTCAAAAGATATTTCTTAAACACAAAATGCTCAGGATCATTTTGAGTAAACATTGGATTTATGAGAAATCTTAAACAAGCCCAAATGATTCAAAACTTCTATGGTATATTTCTTGTA
>JNET01031052.1:0-14974 GCA_000697455.1 Basidiobolus heterosporus B8920 | reverse complement strand
TCAAACCAACGTCCCATTCTTCTACTTGGAACCTTCTGAGTTTGGAAGTACTTGAGTGAGGTATGGTCAGTCCTTACAGTGCACTTGACTCCTTCAATATAGCATCTCCAGACCTTAAGACAATTCACAACAGCTAGTAGCTCCTTCTCATGTACTGGGTATTTTGCTTCTGCTGAGTTTCACTTTCTAGACTCAGAGGATACAGGAAACTCCACAGAGTCATGAATCTGACTAAGTACTCCTCCAATGGCATAGTCTGAGGCATCAGTGGTGAGCAAGAAGGGCTTACTGAAGTCTGGCTGCTTGAGTTCAGGCAATTGGGCTAATTCTTCCATCAGAGTCTGAAATGCTACATCACAGCTTGTTGTCCATTGATGTACAGATTCTTTTGTCAGCAAGTCAGTCAAAGGGGGAGCAAAGTCAGCAAAGGACTTTACAAATCTTCTGTAGTGAGAGGCTAGTCCTAGGAATGATATTAGTGCCTTGATGGTCTGAGGTTGTTTCCATTCCTTTATGACTTGGACTTTCTTGCGATCTACCTTCACTCCTCCTGCCATCACAATATAGCCTAGATACTCCACAGAGTCTTTCATAAACTCACACTTTGAGAATTTAGCATACAGTTAGTTCCTCCTGAGTGACTCCAGCACAATTCTTAAGTAGTTCAAGTGGTCTTCCTTGGTTTCACTATAGACTAAGATATCATCCGGGTAGCTAACAACACAGTGGTCCAGTAGCTCTTTAGAAACAGTCTGCATCAGTGTCTACAAGATTACAGAAGCATATAGCAAGTCCAAAACTCATCACCAAATACTCAAAGTGACCATATCTGGTTCTAAATACTGCTTTGGGAATGTTTTCTGGCTTAATTTAGACCTGGTTGGAGCCTGATCTGAGGTCTAACTTAGTAAAGTATCTGACTCCATTCAGCTGGTCTAGCATTTCATCAATCCTGGGTATAGGATGCTTGTTCTTCACAGTGAGAGAATTCAGAGCTCCGTAGTTATTACACAGTCCCAAGGTACCATCTTTCTTCTTTGCAAATAGCACAGGTGCTCCCCATGGTGATATGCTGGGTCTTACAAAGCCTTGTTCTAATAACTCATCTAGCTGCTTTCTGAGTTCTTCTAACTCCAACGGACTTATTCTATAGGGTATCTTGCTTACAAGCAGGCTTTTTCCAGTATCAATGGCATGTCAACATCTCTTTCTGGTGCAAGCTGAGTCAGGGACTCAGGAAACACATCTTTATACTCCTTGAATATCTTAAGGATATCTGAGTGATTTGGTTGTTGGTCTTCTTCAATAATAGTGGCCACAAGGTACATCTCATCTTTTCTTCCATGGTAGAAACTAACATGAACCTGTAGAGAGCTGCTCCCAAAGTCAGTAGTCCTCATCTCTTGCTGATTCATGGCATGCTGGGTAGCCAAGTACAGTAAAATAACATTTTGCTGTTGCAGAAGTCTTTGCAAGGTAGAGTCCCAATTGGTAGTTTCTTCCTGAGGCGTCTTGAGCTTGGTAGAGGTACAGGGTATTGATAATCACTGCTATCAGTTTTAAAATACTTAAGAAAGTGTTATTAAGAGTAGTGGATTAGCTAGTATTTGAATCACTAAACTTGTCTGGTATTTATTGAGGAAAATAGGTTGGTATTTACACTAATTCTTGATGACTGTGGCTTCAGGTGTATGATGTTATACTACTAATCATATTTCCTGATATAGTAGTCAGTTGGTATCTTATCAAGAGCCACAAATAGAATATTCTAAAAACTGATAGAACTTGATTGAAATAAGATCAAATCAATGATTGCAAAAATACTTAAAATTAGCCAAATAAACTGAAAATTGCCCTATAAGGGTATTTTTACATGAAGAATCAGATTCTGCACTCAAAACCTTGCAACAGTAACTATTTTCTACCAAAGTTACCACACAATGTCCCAAATATCTGTATCAGTAAGTAGCTTCTTTGTCTTGGTTCTCCATATGAGCAGGTCTTCTCCATTAAAGTGGTCAGTAATTCTGGTAGCTTGGCCATATCAGTGGTGTAGTATACAGGGCTCATAATCTAATAGCAGTGGATTGAGCTGGTCATGAAGCAGAAGTAATGAGTAGAGTATTTAAGAGGGATGTTAGGGTGGATTGCACTGTTTATTTCAAATGGTGAGGATGCTCTATATATACTAAACATCTTGTGGTCATAAGATCATGACTCATCACTGATTATTAGTCAATCAGTCCATATATAGACAAGGCCAAGATGTTACTAAGACTAAATATAACGACTAATCACTTATTTGATTATACATCTTAATCATATCACTATAAAAGGTAATATACTGAAACCTAATCTGATTACTCACTAATACAAATAGATCAGTTGATAACAAGTGCCATTCAATAATACTAATTAACTAATCTGTATAAAGAGAAATGGGGAACAACTATATTATTCTTAAGACTGCCAGAGCCATGTTGCATCATTAGAACTTATGGTATAAATTTTGGGCTAAAGCAGTCTCTACTACTATATACCTGAGGAGTGGAAGCCCTTCCAGAGCTGTAAAAGGGAGACCTCTTATGAAAAATTGTATGGTGAAAAGCTTCATGTTTCTCACCTAAGAATCTTTGGCTGCAAAGCCTTCTTGTACCAGCCCAAGGAGAAAACAAGCAAGCTGGAATCCAAGACAACTTAATGTGTACATATGGGATATCTCTCAGGAAAACAAAAGAACAATTATGCAGTAAGTTGACTGGATCTACTCAAAAAATCCAAGGCCAATCAGTTGTTAGTATAGTTGAGATGCCAAAGTACCATATGCTGTTTGCTTGCTCTAGCTGCTCAAGAGAACTAGGAGATACATCAAACGAGAGTTAAGACCACTTGCCTGAATTCTGTCCTGAATGAAGAAATTTCCATGGTGCAGCCATTGGTATGAGGAGAATGCTATATAATTTTGCTGGTTAAAATATGGCTGGTAGGAAAGATAGACCACATATGGGTTTTAAACTCAAGTGTAATTGAAGAAAGAGGCTACTTCATATTCATCAAGGAGATATGTAAGAGAGGACTTGACCAGGTTGAGAATACAAGATGCTAGGCTAACTTCACTCTCAATGAACACTGATCTTGAGTTAAACAACTCAAAGAGCTCCCAGACTGAAGAAGAAAAACTGCAGATGGTAAGTGTTCTGTACAAAGAAGCTGCTGGAAGTCTAGTGTATGCCATGGTTGTATCAAGACCTGACACCTCATGTGCAGTAGAAGATATTAGTTAGTTTATGGCTAGTCTTGGCACTGCTCACTAGACTGCTGTAAAGGAATTATATACTATCTCAAAAGAACGCAGTGTCTATATCCAGAATCTAGACATAAATAAGTCACTTGACTGCTGATCATAGTGGTGTCAACTGGGAAGGTGATCAGAAGAAGAGAAGCTCTACAGCTACTTATATGTTGCTGATGTGGGTTGCCTGTGTCTCCTGGAACAGTAAGAAACAACCCACTATTGCATTGTCAACAACTCAAGCTGAATAAAAAACCTTAATCCAAGCAACTAAAGAAGTCATCCAGCCAAGAAGTCTACTACTAGACTTTGACTTTGAGCAAAGTTCTGCAACTGTTATAAAGGAACAAAATCAATTATGTATAGTGCTAGTTAAGAATCCAGTTTTGCAAGATGGAGCTAAGCTTATTCCCCTATGAGAAATTGCAAAAGTTGTAATTCCTCCGTTTTTTTGCTGGTTTTTAGCTGGTATTCCAATGATAACTTGCTGGTGTTACACCCAAAATCAGAGATTTTCATTTTCTGCTGGCATTTTGCTGGTATTGGGACCCACAAGGTTGTAAATCTGCTGGTGTCTTGCTGGTACTCTCATGGTCCATTTTTCATAGGGTTCATATTCAGCATCACTTTGTGAAAGAGAAGTGGGAAGAAGAAATTGCTAGACTGAAATATTGTCCAGCTAAGGATATGACCTCTGATGCTTTGCCCAAAGCCTTATTTAGGGAGAGATATTCAAAGTTATACACGATGATGGAACTTAGACTTTCTCAATAATTAGTAATTGGGCAAGTATTCAAATATATAGGTCTAGTAGTAAGTATTATTGATTAGTCCTTGTTATTTGCTGACTAGTGAGTACTAGTAAGTGAGCAGATTAGGTCACAGTATATTACCTGATAGAGTTATAGGATAATAATATATGATGACTTAACTAATTAACTATTCCATTAAGTCTTGGTAATATCTTGGCATTATTCATTCATTTGCTGACTGAATATTGATCAATGATGTGTTATTATCCCATGACTTCAAGATATTTAGTATCTATAGGGGATTTTCACCCCCTGAGATAAGCAGCTCAGTCGTTACCAGCATCCCTCTTATTTACTCATCCCTTTACTACTACCATGTGACCATCTCAATCCTCTGCTATTAGTAAATGCTCTTGGCTTTGATTAGGAGAAGGGCTTTAAGAGTGAAGACCAACCTATAGAAAGGTGGATAACTTCAGGTCAAATTAAACCTCAAGTAGAGGGATAGGAGCTTACTATGGGCAAGGCCTTTTGGTGAGTAACCTCCTTGTCAGCACATGTAATAAAGACATATAAAAGTCAAAACATTGAGCTGCAAGCAAGATATTAGCTGCTTGGCTAGTAGATTCTGCAGGATGGTCACATTTGATGAAGGAGTCTTGCAACATACATTTCTCTATAGGGTAAAAACCTAGCTCATTGTTTAAGCCAAGCTTACAAGTCAACTGTTATTACTCTACTACTTCCTGCTTCATTAGGATTAAACCTGAAAAGTACACATCAGGATAAAATGAACATAATACCATATTGGAATCTGATCTCAAGTGATTTTACTTTCACATTATCTTGCATTAGATCATTTGCAGAGAGGAATTGCAAGCCCACCAGCTTCTCAGTAATTCTAAGATGTGCCACACCTGTAAGAGTATTGGCTCTATTTTGACTTGCTAGTATTGGCTTGAAGCTGGCTACTTCACGCATTTGAAAAATAAAGGGTAGGATACAGATTATATTATTACTAGCATGTTTTAGACTTGGAAAATGTCACCCCACATCTTCAAGATCAGAATGCAAATGCTATCACAAGAGTGAGGTCTGTGAAGTATTGTAGCAGAAGATAAGAAGGAGCTTATATCACCATCTGAAGCCATCCAAAAATACCAGAAGAGGGAAATCTCATTCTTGGAAGCCATTTGCATTAAAGGAGAGCACTATTTGTTGATTACCCCAAGTTCATGATATTTTGTGGAGAATATTTTCTTCAGTAAATTGGTGACTAGTGAATGGTTCTTGGTCAATTGCTACCCAATTAAGCAGGTACTTAGTGACAAAATCAGAAAATGTACTAGCAGGATTATATCCTTTCCAAATAATTTGAATTCATTAGGAGAGGGGTCTATGAGAAAGAAAATAGTGTTAGCCCTCTTTAGAGCATTTCAGACAGTTTCCAAAGCCTAGTTGTGGTTTGAAGTCATTATCTGGTGATCTTACATTGTATCATCTCACAGGAAAATTGCTGCTTGATAAAATGAGATGATTTGATTCTCAAACTTTGAAGAATGGACTAGCTTGAACAGTCATGAAAAACATTCATTTGGAAACTAAAAACACTTGAGAAGCTACAAACCTAGCATGTGCAATTGCTATAAGAGGCTAGGCAATGGGGCAAAGGATTCCATGAAGAAAAAGCCAGGGAAAGCTAAAACAGTGGCAAAATGTCATCAGTTGATGCAGACAAGCAGTTATTTGTGTCAGCAATCACATAAAATGTTATAGATAAGTCAGAAATATGGTACTTTGAGCCAGGATTTGCCCAACACAGATAAGTACAAAACCTGTTTCTTAATTTCAAACTATTGTAACTGAAGGAGTATCCATGGATGATGATCTTGCACTAGAAGTTATTGTCAATGGCATATTCAGCCAGATTTAGGATAAGATTATGGACTTCCTACTGAGAAAATGAGTAAGTACTATATGTGCCATGAATAGCTAAAAATCCATCATGTGTAAATGGGAAAACTGCCCTGGGCCTATAGTCACTGTTTGGTGAGCTAGAATGCACATTATTCAATGGAAATATACTTTGTATATCCACAGAGATCAAGGAGAAGAACATACACATGTTAGAATGCATGATAATGAAATGAGAGCAAGCAAACATTGCAAAATCAATTCAAACAAGCTGTCAGATGTGTCATAGAAAACTAGGTCAAATAGGAGTATAAAAATGACTCTGTCCGTTAAATATTACCATGCTATGGTATGAATTTTGAAATATTAGCTGCTTTAGGCTTGTGTCATGTATATATATAGAAAACATTGCAGGAGAGTATTTGTGAGCCCTGGAAAGATTAAATACACTCAAAAACAATAGCTGATCCATTCAGATCTATGTGGGCCCTTGGAAAACATATGATTATGAGGACAGCAATACTTTGTAACATATATATATGACAGCACAAGGTATACATTGACATATTTCTCAAAACAAATCATGATACTATATATATATTAAGCCACTTCAAGAACATAGCAGAGAAAAAGATAGAATTGTCTGTAACAATCTCATACAGTGATAATGGAGGGGAATACTTTTTGATAGCATTTGCTACTAGCTCTAAGTCAGAAAAAGCAACATGCAAATGTGCCTTATACCCTACAGCAAAATGGATTCACAGAATGTGCTAATAGGACTATAGTGAGGATGGCAAGGGTTGTGTTATATGACTAGGAGTAGAAAAGCAAGTTTTGAGCTGAATCATTAGTTACTGCTGAGTATATTAGGAAAGGTGCCCAACAACCTTATGATACAAATCTACACCATTTAAAGCATGGATTGGCTAAAAACCAAAACTGGAAAACATCAGAATGTTTTGCTGTGATGTATTTTACTTGATCTTGGACTAGAATTGAACTCAATTGGATCTTAAAGAAGAGCATGCATATTTCCTGTAGTCGGTGTTGGATTTGAGGACTATAGATTATGATACTAAAAGTGCAAAGCTAATCAAGAGCAGGGATGTTGTCTTTGATGAAAAGGAAAAGTTTTGATGTCAGATCATTGTGTATGATGTAGAAGAAGATATTGATCTAAACTCAAAGTCCTCAGAAAAGAATCAGCCAGATTTATAGAGAGCTACAGTTTCAGATACAGCTAATGATCAATTGCCACTTTGAAGATCAACCATGAGGCAAAATGGCCACAGATAGCATTAGACAACATGAACCAATGATGTAAATGCATGTGCCACCTTCAGTAACAATACACAGACCCTATATCAAGCAATGGAGAGTCAAGATTCAAAATTGTCACATATGGCCATGATGGGTGAATACAAGTCATTAATGGACAGCAAGATATGAAATAAAGCCCAAGTTCCATCCAAGGGAAAGTTAATAGAGTGCAAATGAGTTTATAAGGTCAAGAACCAAGCTGATGGTGCCATAGAGCAATACAACACCTGATTGTTTAGAGAAGGATATTCTCTGATTCCAGGAATAGCTTTTAATAAGCTTTGGCACCAGTAGATAAATTTCACTCCAATAGAGCAATTATGACACCCTTAGCTGTCAGTAGGCAAGATATGCATCTGATGAATGTAAAACAGCTTCCCTGAATGAAATAGTGAAGATCTTTTCAATATGGAGCAACCAGAAGATTGAATTGAGCCAGATCAGCCAGATAAGATGTGAAAACTTCAGAAAGCATTGTCAGGACCTAACCCTATGAAAAGTTGTAGAAGTTGTAATTTCTCCTTTTTTTGCTGGCTTTTAGCTGGTATACTATTGATAACTTGCTCATGATACACCCAAAATTCAAGATTTTTATTTTCTCCTGGTAGACTACAGGTATTTGGACCCAAAAAGTTGTAAATCTGCTGTATCTTGCTGGTACTCTCAAGGTCCACTTTTCATAGGGTAAACAAGCACCAATAGCATGGTACAACAAGTTATTTCAATGCTTAGATTGATTGGGGCTCCAGATATGTAAAGTATATGACAATATCTATGTCAAAACATTGGAAAACTGGATCCTGATCCTGACTCTTTATGTGAATAATTTTATAATACCTACAGAGGATCTCCAGCTCTTAAACTGGCAAAATTTATTTTTTTCAACCACTTTCTGAAATTGAGATAATTTGGACCAACCCTGGGAGAAAATGACACTGAATAATATAAGTATATCTCAAATCTTGTTGTATACAAGTGATGATCATAGCTGGAATGATATAGTAAGGATTTGAGAAGACTTGAACAGGTTCTGGTGATTTTGAGAATTTTGCTTTTGTGAGTTGTATAGTGTTTCAAGTCATTATTTGAGCATTTGAATGTTTTTCAAAGTTCTTGTCAAGTGTTGAGTACCTGGAAGTAAGTAGGATTAAGTTATGAAATGATTAGATGCAATACTACACTATTTTAACACTCCCCATAACTACTTATTTGGGATGCTTGCTAAACTAAGCTGCTTTCCTAAATGGTGACTCAGAGGAAGAAATTTATATGGTCCAGCCACCTGGATATAAACAAAATGCTGAGCTATTCTGCTGATTGAAAAAGCTCTTGTATGAGCTTGAACAGGCACCTAGAAGCTGGAATAAGAAAATGAACTTCTTATTGAGTGAACAAGTATTCAAGCACTGTAAACTGATTGTAGTGTTTATGTTTCCAAGTCAGAGAAGCATATACTTCATGATGTATTTATTTGGATGATTTGCTGTTGATAGATAATTGCCTTGATTCCTTGAGAAAAATGAAGAAGAGTCTGGCTACTAAGTATGAGATGACTGATCTTGGGGAGATAGACCACTATCTGGGGTTTGAAGTTAAGCATATTAGAAGTAAAGGGATACATCAAATCAGTCTGGCTGGCTCTATCAGAGATGTCTTGGCCAGTTACAAAATGTAAGATACCAAGCCAATTTCAACACCAATGGACCTTAATGTTAAGTTGACCAAGTTAATGAACCCTCAAGCTGTAGAGGAGAAACTGGAGATGGCAAACATTTCCTAACAAGCTGCTGTTGGAAGTGTAATGTATGCAATGGTTGTATCAAGATCTGATATTGCATGTGCCATTGGAGCTGTTAGTCAGTTTAGGGCTAATTCTGGATCTGCTCACTGGACCACTGTCAAACAAACTCTATGCTATCTCAAACAACTCAGGACTTATATCTAGATTTGGACATAAACAAGATCATCTAACTGTTGGTTATAGTGATGCTGGCTGGGCAGGTGATTTGAACAAGAAAAAATCTACTACCTGTTATTTATTTCTGATGGGAGCTGCTTGTGTCTCCTGGAACAGTAACAAACAGCCAACTCTTGCATTGTCATCAACTGAAGCTGAATACATCGCCTTGACCAAAGCAACTAAGGAAGCCATCTGGCTTAGGAGCCTACTACTGGACTTGGACTTTGAGTAAAGTTCCGCAGTGGTTATAAGGGAAGATAATCAAGGATATATAGCATCATATACCCTATGAAAAATGGACCATGAGGGTACCAGCAAGACACCAGCAGATTTACAACCTTGTTGGTCCCAATACCAGCAAAAAACCAGCAGAAAATAAAAATCTTTGATTTTGGGTGTAACACCAGCAAGTTATCATTGGAATACCAGCTAAAAACCAGCAAAAAAAAGGAGAAATTACAACTTTTGCAATTTCTCATAGGGATAAGAATGCTGCTTTTCATGACCAAACTTAGCATATTGATATTCATCATCATCCTGTGAGAGAAAACCTGGAAGAAGAAGTTGTTCAGCTGGAGTACTGTCAAACTGAGGATACAATTGCTGATGCATTGACAAAAGCTTTACCTAAGGAGTGATATGTAAAGTTATGCATCATGATGGGCCCTAGATGTTCCCAATAGGTACTAACTACAGGGAGCATTGCAATATAAAGATTTGGTAGTTAGTCTTATTGATTAGCACTGGTTATCAGCTGATCTGTTAGTATTTCTAAGTAATCAGATAAGGTTTCATTGTATTACTTTTGATGGGGAGAAGAGTGATTCTACATATCAAAACATGATATTACCTGTAGAATCTGTTCATCATGGTTGATTATAATGACTTGCAGGAGGAAGCAGAAGCCACAAGCTTCATGGAAGAGAGCCCTGAAGAAGGCAATGCACCTACAAAAAGATCTTTATGTTAAAAGAAAGCACCCACTGAGCAGTTGAAGTCCACTAATGCTTTTGCTAATATAGCAATCAATGAGTCACAACCAATATTTGTAAATATCAAGAGCAATGAAAGTGAAGATTGGAAGAAAGCTAGTGACAATGAATACAAGTTAATCATGCCAAATAATACTTGAGAGTTAGTCAATCTGCCTGCCAACACAAATCCTGTAGGATGCAGATGGATATTTGAGATTAAGAGAAATGCTGATGGAACCCCCAACCGGTATCAACCAGGCTTATTGTCAAAGGGTACTCCCACATTGAGGGTGTTGACTATAATGATACATATGCTCCTGTAGCCATAAATACTTCCATTGGGTGTTTGCTTGCTCTAGCTGCTCAAGAAGACTTGGAGATACATCAAATGGATGTTGAAGCTGCTTTCCCAAATGGTAACCTGGAGAAAAGAAATTATATAGTACAGCCACCTGCATATGAGCAAAATGCTGAAATAGTCAGCCGGTGTAGTGCTGAGAGCTGATTCTTAAAGCTTATACAGTTCTTTCAGGCAATTTCTTAATTTTTATTAGACTTGTTCCCTTGGGTTGTCCAGATAGTGCCAGAGCATGCCAAATGATAGAAGTTGAGATATAAAAGCTCATAGCACTTGTAATTGACAAAATAGAATCCCAAGACTTCTTTGCATATGCTTGCATAGATGCATTGGTTTTATTTCTCAAACTGAATTCTATACAGGTTAAAAATTGATGTGCAAGAAATGAAGCAGCTGTACTGCATACATATGTTGACCAAAGGGGTAAACTGCTGAATTAAGTTTAATGCTTATCAGGCACTCTACTCACTCAGTTGTACAAATGAACCATAAATAGCTGGCCTATGGCACTGTGCGGTAAGCTGCGGCACTATGCAGGCCAAAAAAATGGAGCAAATCTATGATATTAGTACTAAGCTAAATCTCTATTACCTATCTGTGATGAAGTCAATTACCTGGAACTTCAAACTGAGTCCACACATTCATGTATGTGTATTGGAGCAAAATCTTTCAATATGTCATAATCCAGATCCAAGGCTGTCCAATAAAAGCTATTCCATCATAATCTGATCATTATTGGCAAGATATGGGGTGTGGGACTCAGATCTCACCAGATGAAATGCTGTCATCAATCACCAACCATGAAGAATCTGATTTTGCTAATATGCCCATACCTTCTGCTCCAGCAAATGGAATTAGATCATAGTTGGAACAGCACTAGACCAGTGGTAGGTGTCTAACATGGCCCAGTTTCATATTATACAGCTGATTATCACATAATCCATCAGTTTTTGCACTTATCTCATGTTCAAAATTGCATAAATATATACCAAATCACTTGGTTAACAGATTGATTAATTGAAGAATCTCTTTCCTCTCCATCCACAAATCTAAAGAATAAACCTTATCTTTGCAGTAGAGGTATCTTGTTTCTTCCAACCCTTCCTTTTTTTAAGGCAAAGACAGTTTACCTGTTTTCTTTATGAGCCTAAAGAGTCATATATTGACATCTTTAGCCAAATGAAGCAAATAATGACTTCTTTACTTAAGAATACTCACTTGGACAGCAAACAACTCCCTTTCCACAGACCTTGATTCTACCTTCTTTACCTTCTTCTATCTAAAGGCATCTTTAGATAGGACTTTAGTATTTAAACTTGATGAGTTATTGAAGTTTAAGGTGCAACTTCTGGATAGTTCTTGTAACAAGGAAGACTTGCAATTTGAAGCTAAAGTATAAGACTTGTTCACTTTTCTAGAGTCTTTTTACAAAGCTTTATCTCTGTTCTGAAGTAAAACGGCAGGTATCCTCTTAATTTGGGCCTCAACAACAAGCTTCTCTACATATCACAGTACACTGTTCAGGATCAGATTGCAGTTGTTTTAGCTATAAGCACTTGCTCTTAGTCATCTCAAAGATTGCTAAGCCTTGTTGATTTTTTGTGGCCATCTATAGAGACTCAACTTCTCTATAGAACACTGTGGTGCTTTGTGTCATTAACCAAACTTTTAGCTTAATAAATTGGCATCATTGCCACATCTTCTGAAAGCTATTATTCTATTGATTCCACTTTTCTGGAAAGGTTTGTATACTTACAATCAGGATTGATATTTTGCCAGTACAACATTCAGCTACTGCTGATAACAAGCTGTGGTATTGCCCTTGCTCTATATCTGGATCTCTTTTCTTATCACAACGTGCCACTACACAACAATGGAATATTACTCTATGCAAAGGGTAAGAATGCTACATGTTTTTCAGCCATAAGCCAAAAGACTACAGTCGGAAACTTGAGTTGATGCCCTAACTTATTATGCATATTCATGCCACTATACTAAAGCTCTCAATGATAGAACATCTATAAACTCCACCAACAGTGTCCTGGAAAGATTGTAGGTTCAACTAATAGGTAAAAGACTCATTGATTTTGTCATACAAGGACATAACCTGGGAAATATGTAGAATATAATACTTACTGGCATGTATTGAAGTAGATTAGTATATCATCCAGATATACTAAAGCAAACTGGTCAAGGTACTCTTGCAGAATATCACGCTTGAGGTGCTGAAATAGTGGAGGGGCATTGGTTAAGCCAACTGGTATAACTTTATATTCAAAGTGGCCATGTCATGTTTGGAAAGCAGTTTTCTACTCATCACCAGGTCTTATGCATACAAGGTTGCAAGCACCTCTGAGATCTATCTTTGTAAAGATCTTGGCTCTGGAGCCTTGATCTAACAGAGTGTTAATCAATGGCAAAGAACTTCTATTCTTGATTGTAATCTTATTCAGGGCCATATAGTAAACACACATTCTCAGGGTGCCATCCTTTTTGGTTACAAAGAGGATTGGGGAACCAGCTGGGGATTTCAAGTGATAAATGAAGCCCTTCTTGAGATTTTCTTCAATAAGGGTCTGGAGTTCCTGGAGTTCAGGCCGGGAGAGATTATAGATAGATCCAAATGGTGGCTTTACCCTTCTTCAAGATCTATAAGGCAGTCATATGGTCTATGGGCAGGCAAGAGTTCAGATTTCTTTTTGTCAAAGACATGGGGGTATTGTTGGTATTTCTTAGGGAGTTCTTTTGGAGGTGTAGGTTCTTGATTAGGTTTCTTGGATATTATAGTCTCAAGGGCTTTGGGATTTTGGGGGGTTTTGGGAGGCTTGGGATGTGGGCTTCTCAAATGACAAGGACTTTGTCTTCCAGTTAATGACTGGGTTTTCATGCATTAACCAGGTGGTTCCAAGGACAACAGGATGATGAGGTGAAGCCATGATGTTGAAAGCAAGCTCTTCTGAGTGAAAACTACTTGAGATAGCAAGTAAGGTAGTCTCATAGGTAATATTGCCGGAGCTTAATGATCTTCCATCCATAACCACAGCAGCAACAGGGTGGATCTTCCTTATGGCAGGAATTTTGTGTTTCTGGACAAGAGTTTGATCAATGAAGCATGATGTGGCTCCATAGTCAATCAAGGCTAGGACAGGAATTGTCTGGGACTCAGACAAATGAATACAAATGGGGATTCTAAAGCATGGAATGGACTTGATAGCAAAGGATTTTTCAGGAAAGTGTGGTAGTGGTTGGAGTTTGTCCTGTTGGGCACTCATCATTGAAACTTGACACTGAAGTTTCCTGACTGATCAGGGGCAGAATCTTCAGTTGATGACTGAAGCAACTTGAATCCTAGTTTCTTAGCAGGACAGGAGTTGGCAAAGTTGCCAGGTTGACCATAATAACAGGCAGCAATTCTCTTGATGATGTCTAGCTTTTTCTTCTTTTGATAGCTTCTGATGCTTAGAACTATCAATTTGCATAGGGTAATGAATTGGCATAGGGGTGGTTCTGGAGGCTGGCAGGGGCTGACTAAAAGGGGCTCTTCTAGTCCTAGATTTCTCCTGGAATAAATGGTTATTACACTTGATAGCCTGTTGGATAGCTTCACTCAAAGTAGTGGGATCTGGTAGAGTTAACAGGAGGTCACTGACATCATTGTTGAGGCCAATGAGGAAACTGCTGATCAGAGCTGGTTCACCCCAGTGACTGAGATCACAGGCCAATTGCCTAAACTCAGAGGCATAACTCAATACTGGCCTGGTTCCTTGTCTCATTGTCTGGAGCTTGCTTGCAGAAGTTCTAGCTCTATCAACATTACCAAAAGTGGCTTCCATTTCAGCAAGGAAGGCAGGGAAGTTAGCAAGGAGAGCAGAGTTTGACTCAATAAGTTGTGAGAACCACTTAAGGGCAGTTCCAGTCAGCAGGGTTCCAACAAGCTCTACTTGGGCTTGATCAGTAGGATATTGGTGAGGGTGGAGTTGCAGGTTTAGCTTCACTTGGTTAATGAAGCCCCTGTATTCATGAAGAGCTCCACCAAACTTTTCTGGCAAGGAGATTCTTGGTTCAGGGGCAGCAAGCTGAGGAGCAGGAGCAGGAGTGGGGCTATTCTGGAGCTGAGCAATTAAGTTACGGAGGTCAAGGTTTTCTTGCTGGAGTTGAGTCAAGGTAGCCATACTAGTGGCAAGTGCAGTATTGGAGGTAGACATGGCTCTTGGAAGGTATTGATAGGAGTTCTTTGTACTTGCTGAAATATGTAATAACTAGCTATTATGGGATGGTAAAGCCTCTAACTGTGTCAAGTTAACAAACTATCAATCCACAATCCCCAACAAATGTTAGCATCACTTCAGAAATGCTGGGTTCAACATCCTTTGATATTGTTACTCTACTAAAGCTTCCAGT